>VUQI01008284.1:8511-24755 GCA_015106735.1 Paratilapia polleni | reverse complement strand
GGGGGTGTGACGACAAGGACTATTTAAACTGACACAACTAGGACGCCAGTTTGGTTCCAGTGTTTTACCAATTGAGGATTTCATGAGCACAACTCTGTCTCATGTGACCCCAAACTATAATAAACAATGAGAAACAGGCCAGACATTACACAGTATAACAAGAGCATAATAATATAGATATATTTTAACATTATAGAGTGGTAACATTATTTTTCTTCACTATATTTACTAAAATATCCAATGAAGTCAAAAATAATGTTAATAATAATAATAATAATAATAATAGTAATAATAATAGTAATAATAAGGCCTGAGTCCTGACATTTCAGAATACAACACCAAAAGACATAAACCAAACAAACAGATTCTGGCCATGCATGTGCTTAGTTTAAAATTCAAGTGCAAACAATACAGCAGTAGAAGGACAGGTATAGTTATCCTAGAGTCAGGTACAGTAAATGATGTGAGCAGGGAAAATATCTACTGTAGGTGTGAGTTTATTAATGACTCTCCAGTTCTCCTCGAGGAAACAGAACTTCACAGTGTAAACAAGCATAGGACTATTTCCTGAAGCAAACAGAGTATATAAGACATTTACACCAGTGAACAAGGCAATACGTTTGGTGCTTGAGTTGCCAGCGACTTCATCTAGTTCACTGGCCGTTTTTATGATGATAGAGTCACATTTCGCCAAATGTCCGAATGTACCTCCTTTCCCCACAGATGGAAAGATGAATATTTGCATCCATCAGCATACCTGCTGAACTCAGGGTCAGAGGTCAACCCCTTTAACCAGTGCTGTCTCCAGGGTGATGGTGAACTCATTTAGTGTGTGCAGCATGCGAGACAGGGAGTGTACAGCAGCACGGTCCCGCAACAGAGCACCGTCCTCGTATGTCCGAGCTGTCAGGGGACACTCTGCCAGCAGGGGGAGCCACTGGGACAGAAGCCGATCCCTGCAAAGACAAAACACTGATGGTCAATACTGGTGTCATAATTACCTGATGGAAGTTTGGTGCTGGATTGAAGACAAGTTTGCAGAACATTATAAAGCTGTCAAGCTCTGTAAGATAAAATGCATTCAGGGTGTTTAGTTCACTGAGTGTTAGTTCAAATTAGAACACAAGAACTATTATCTTTAAACATCCACTTTACAGCAAAAATATTGTTTAGCTACAATATTGCTTAATTATTTTGTCTTATGTGAAAGAATAGGAAAAAAAAGAAAATGGAAAAGGACCAAGAAAGCATGTCAGCTCTCAACTAGACCTAATAGTACACATGTTAATCCACAGAAGCTATTCACTGTCTCTCTATAATCATGGTGTAAACAACTATACTGTCAAGGTATGATGTTTTCTTTAAAAAAAAAAAAGCCACTACATCCAAACCTGTCTGATTCTGAATGTGCTTCTGCAGACAAAAAAATGACTTTTGCAGAAATGGTGTCATCTAATGTCAAAATTCCAGTTAAATTTCAAAAATTTATATTTTAGTTGCTTTGATTATGATAAAGAAATTTGATGAACATCACTGATCAGAACTTTTTGGACACATGCAATTGGTTTAACTAGTTTACTGAGAGATATGAATCAGTTTTCAGCATGTTGTGTCCTACTATTAAAAGATGAAGACTAACAGTTTATTCCTACATCATGATAAAATCAGATATTCCAATGAGAAGAATGTGTTCAAATTATATCCCTATTTAGGCTTAAAATATTGGCTTTTCAGCTTAAAAGAGCACTATCCTCTTATCTTATATTAAAATATCTTATCTTATTCTTGCATTGGGCTAATTACGTTAGTATTGGTCCAGTTACTGTTGGATGATAATCCCTATTATACCCATGGTTGATTTAATAACACCTGCCATCTGAGGAATGAGGATGTCAATTTCTTCTTACTAGATTACTTCAGACTTAAAAAGTGTTTAAGAGGGTTTTAAAATTATGTCTGGTCACCTGATTCCCAGGCAGACGAACAGCTGGAATTTGCCCTCTTTTCCGATATTTCTAGGAGAGGCATTGATGGCACTGACATAGTGGCATAGCGAGTCACAGGGTGGACCCTTTGTCAGTGTTGATCCATGCAGGTCACCCATCTGATCAGCGGTCTCCATGGAAGCCACTGCCTTTTCTGTGGGAAAGCATTGGTGATACGTTTTAGTTTATAACTTATTCATTTTCATACAAGACAGGAGATTGTTGGCGTTGAATGGTTGTTAACAAAACATATCAATCATGCTTTGTTACATGCAACTTGAGCTGCAGATTTCACACTGACCCCCACTAGATGGAGACAGAAAACAGACATCGCCCCTTCAACTCATACTTACCCACAAAGTCCCAAACAAACACATTCCTCTGGAAAAGTCGGTTGGATTTGAGCCCGTGGAGGAGGAACTTCTCCAAGGAAAGCACCAGGCCTCCTTCACCACACAGCAAGACTGTCAGGTTTCCCCTCTGGGGTGACAGAAATGGGAACAGAGTTTATAGAGTTACTCAAAACAAGTGCTCATGTTACCATTTACTACATATTTCATGTTTATTAAAGTAAACAGAACAGAAACTATACATGTACATTAAAATTTGTGCACTAAAGGTGTTATTAAAATGAATTAGAAGCCTTTTATAGCAAAACTAAAGTGATGGATCAGGTCTCTGCTGCGCTTTCAATTTGTTGAGATGAGAGAGGCTAGCCCGATACACAAGGGGAACAAATGAGGCCCGCGCTGGAGAGGCTGGGGTAATGAACCATGTTATAGATAAAAATAACACAGCAGGAGAATGACAGTTGCTGCAAATATTCTCTTCTCTGCATTAACTATTTTGTCACCCTTTCAGCTTAGTGAGCCAGCAACTTAAATGAATATAGCAGTTATCACACACACACCTCTTGTTCAGGTTTGTGGAAGTGTTTAACAAGGTTATTCGCCGCCTCCCTCATGTCCTCTTGTACTTCAACAGACAGCATCCCTGAGAAGATGAATGGAGAACAGTTACCAGCAGGAACACGAGGATGAGTTGTGAAACTAAGGGGGAAAGAGAAAAAGGGCTATAAAGAAAGGTGATATAGGAGCAGAATCTGCTTATCAACAAGTAGGTCAGCTATTGTGCTAAAGAATGTGTTCTTTGTCAGTACATACTGCTTCGGCTGCCAAGCGATCCAAGGACTGTCCGCACACTCTGAGAAGGAGAGGCCAGCTCTGGAGGCGTCCCTGTCAACCTTCCAGCATCCTCCTCCACACCAGGTGACACCAGATGACCAATGAGGACTCTTTCCAAGCTGCCGTCCCCCACGCCTTTACCAAGCCATCGGCCGCACGGGAACCTGCCAAGAAACAAAGACGCAGGGTTACACTGTATTCAAGATTAAAAAAAAAAACAAAAACAAAACTTCAACACAAAAAACACAAAGAAATTTAACATAAAAAACATAATTATTATACAAGGACATAGCTGAGGTGAGAGACGCCTTCTTCTTATCTGCTAGTGTTGTTTGGTGAGTCTGCATAGCTTATTTATCTATATGACTTCAAGAATCGGGAGAGGTCAGAATTGGACTGTAGATTCTGCTTGATTTAGCTCATTAACTCCAACTGTTTCCTAACCAACTGATTTGCCTTTAGTCTAATTTTCTATCTTCCGTCCATTACAACCTTACGTTCGCTCCAGATAAATTAGCTACTTATTTTCTATATCAGCTTTTCTAAGCAACTTTTGCCTCAGAGTGTTTAGAGAGTTCAGACATCAAACTTTTAAAAGTTGGATCATTTAAATGTCATCATATCTTTAACACATTATCAAGCTGTGAGCTGCTGTCCATAAACACATTCCCAAACACTTAGCTGCTGTGCTCTGAGGTCTCACTCAGCTTTCACTGATGGGAGACTATCAGAGGATGAATCTTACTTGTAGGTGTGTCCAGTAATCTCATTGTACACCATCACGCAGTCAATCAGACACTTGGCCAGCAGGCCGGAGTTCTCCTGTCCCAGCTGCAGAGTGCTCAGCCTACCCAGGTTCTTGCACTGAAATCAAAAGCATGAACCACAGTAAGAGCAGCTCTGCATGTGTCTCTGTCAGCTGCGATGTTTCCACAGAGGGGTGAATACGAACCTGGAAAAAAATTTCTTGTGTATTCTTTGGGATCTGTCTAACTCCTGAATCACCCAATTCTCCTGACACGCAGACCCAAGGATTAACTGTTGCCATTGCAATGCTCAGCTTCTTCATGGGTATTATAACAACACGGTATGGAATACCTAGACAGACACAGGAGATCAAAAGCAAAGGTTTATGCACTTGTGTCTTTTTTTCACTTTTAAATTGTCCAACTCTTCTTGCAATATATTTTCACGGTATTCAAACAAGATTAACGTCTACTATTTGATGTCTGGAGGGTCTTTTTGAACCCAAAGGTACACCGTAATCCATGTTAATAAGAAGGGGGTGGGGGTGGTTGTCGTAAAACACAACACAAAGGAAACCTTCGTTCGCAAGAGCAACAAAACTGCCAGTAAATTTTGTTTTTATCGTCAAAGTTTACAAGACTTACAGGCGGAGGTGAAGACGCGTGTAAAGCAGAGGTAGTCCACAGTGTTGAGAGAGAGCAGGTGGAACAAAAACTGTTCCCTTTCTTCTTCACAGAGCAGGAATGCATGATGTTTATACAGCTGCCTGTCAGGGACCCACAAGAGAACAAAAAGAATATCAGCAATACTACAAATAAAATAAAAAATAAATAAAATTATCTATCTATCTATCTATCTATCTATCTATCTATCTAAAAATAGTGAACTCTGACCGGAGCAGCTCCTGGTTTGTAAGCAGCTCTTTGAGGTGTTGGGATAGCATTTTCTTCTCTAGAGCCAGATGGATCCAGGCTCGGGCCTGACTCACATCAGACAGACCCTCACTCATGGTCTGGATAAATCTAGAAAGGACAACAGGCAGGCTGACATGAGCAGACAGAAACAAGCTACAATATTCAGCTTTTACACTTGTAATATCCTCTGAGCTCATCTAGAAAACAAAAAGCTTGTGACCGAGAAATGCGATCCAGACAATAAACATAGCACCTTTCATTGATTGCTGTCATTACCTCATATCTTGTATTAACGATCCCGTCAGGGGCAAAGCGCCATCAAACGTTCTCTGGTCCAAACAATTAGATCCTGAAAAGACAGAGAAATCAACGCCAGTTATGATTCAATTCTTAACTCAATGATTTACACAAGAAACTCAATGCAGTCGGGCTGTGCTCTGACCTGGAGACTCAGCTAGTGCCTCCGTCTTCCCCTGGGCAGCTTGGTAGTGAAGCAGATGGGACCAAAGAGCAGACTTTCCCTGTTCAAAATAAACAGTTGCTAATTTCCAACCTACACGAGGACACCTTTCTGCACATTTTTCTAGGTCATCTCTTCACATGGAGACATACAGTACAGTGTTTGCATGTCATGTGAGCTGATTAGGCATGTTAAATCACATGTCTGACCTGTTTCATTTGCAGACCGTGGCCCCAGGTTCTCTCCAGCAGATCACACAGACCGTGGATGAGTGTGTTTTCCTGCAGGCCTGTGATATTGGCCTCTCCCTGACCCAGTTCTACACTCTCCTTCCCCATCCTTTCCTTCAACATCCGTTTGGTCTAAAAAGCCAGATTTTGATTTTGATGCATTAACCTTGAATAAAATAATTAGGGACAGCAGTGCCTATTTTAAAGCACCTAATGAGAGCTCGTACCTTCAGACGACACTCACTCAGCAGCCCATCAACAAACTCCCGGTGTGTATGAGTGATAGCTTGAAGTGACAGGTCAAGTAGTTTAGACTGGCGGAGATTCTTCCTTACAAAGGTGTATTTCTGTTGAGTAAACAGGTAACATATCAGGCATCCATCTCTTGAAACCTGTGTGTTTATCTGTGCATGTTTCTGAACACATCTAGATACCTGTCTCTGTTCGTTGTCCACTCCTGAGGGATCAGAAACTGTGGATCTCTTGGGCTCAGACCTGCGTGATGCTGTGACACGACTGGACCACCTGTTTACCCCGATGAGACAGCAAAATAAAATTCACAATTTAATGTGTGTGAGATCAAATCAAGCACATCTGGAAATAAAGAAGTGACTATAATACTTTAAGTCAACTGTAACCATTACTTAGTAGCTACTAATTAGAATTTAATGTTAATGTTTTCTCATTGAAGAACAGCAGGAAGCAAATCTCACTTGTTGGTGTTCTGTGCCTGGGCAAGCACATCTGCCTGCAACTTAGGGAAGTAGCCTGGGTGGTGACGACCCTGGCCAATCCTCATGTCCAGCAGGTGGGGGTGTATGGCTGTGTGGTCGGCCTTCAGCTGCCTGCGCCCAATGGCCTGAGCTGCAGAGATAAACACAGACACAATGGTTTCTGACAGGGGTATCGCCTTTAGATGAAATGAGTCATGAAAGGGACATGAGAGTCATTTCCAGGAAGGACTCGTGCACAACAAGAAACAGTTCAATGGTTTGTTTAGCTACAAGAAAACTCGTGGGTTTAGAGTATAAGATGGAATAACCATAGGATGTTATTTTGGAGTCTAATGTATGGAGTCTAAATGTGAACAATGGCACAGACCAGCTGAGATGAGAGGCTGGCACCACTTCAAAGTCAAAGCTTTGCAGCAGTTTTCACAGGACAGAGAGCACTGTCCTCTGCTTATATAATGCTCACATCCCCAGCATGTGCTTAATTCTACCCCTCTCTAATTTTCTAATTCTACCCATATTTTCCCCTTACATCTGATTCAATCCCATTCCCTTTTTGTTTTAATTATCAATCAGGTTATTTGGTTTTCATTTTATTTCAGAAATGTTTTAATGAGTTACAGTTTATATGGCTAAATGACCCGGTGCAGGAATCCCCTTAAGCAGGGTTTAAGCAAAATCCTCGGTGCTTATTACAAAAGGGAGAGAAAATGGTGATAGTAGAAAGGCCAAGCAACATAATCAACATATAAACCCAAACAGACAGGCAGATGGTGGCAGATTTACAGATTCCCTTTGCAAAGTTTGGCATCCAGTTCAATCACATAATTTAGCCCAGTCCAACAACTCGGGTTTCCTTTAATATTTTTGCTTCTTAAATCCTGGAAAGACACTGGTGAAACAGCCTCAGCTGTATACTTAAAATATAATTGAAGCCCTGGATGATATACACATTTTATAGACCTATCTAAAGCATTTGATTGGTTTGATGAAGCTATTCTACCGGAACAACTATGCTCAACTGGTATGCATGAGTCCAATAAAGGGTTTCAGGTAAAACTCAGACAGCGCTCTCATGCCCCTCTGCCATTATTACAGGTGTTCCACAGAGGTCCACTCCTGTTCCTCCTTATTACATATACAGCACATAAACTATGTAATTTCTGCCATCCAAAACTGTACTGTACATGTACTGTACTCACATTTTATATGCTACTGGCTCTTCTCTTAATCTGGCGATAGCCAAACTACAATAATAAATTAATAAACTTAAGCTTGTTTTGAATACTAGTAAAACTCAGTGTATGCAATTCGCTCTGTCACCTAAAAGTATCCAGCCTACTGTCCACATCCAAACCATTTATGGTTACACAACTGAAACTGCTGAGTGTCATAAATAGTTAGAACTCACTTTTAAGACCCATGTGGAATGCCTATTAATTAAACTAAAGATAGAAAATGATTCTTTGTGTAAAAACAAACCATGTTTCTCTTCTGCTAGTTATAAAAACTTTGTGCAATCTCCAGTTTTGTCTGCACTCGATCAAGTTGATACTGTTTATATGCATGCTGCTTCCTCCTTCCTTGAAGCCTCTGTGCATCACAGAGCACTGACAATTGTTCTATGTATGTCCTATTTGAAAAGGTGAGATGGTTGCCCTTAACGAACAGAAGGAAGCAGCAGTGAATAATGTTTACTTATATAAAATATATCAAATTACCTGCTAACCTCTGTTCTCTGGTAACATTTAAATATAGTACTTAGACTGTCAGGTCACGGGGCTTTCTAACAGTAGCTGTACCTTTCATTCACACTGAGCTGGGAAAAAGGTGCATTTAAATGCTGCACAGAAATGAAATGTGCTCTGCACAATATAAAGTCATGTTCTCTTATTTCTCCAGAACATTTTAAAAGGTTAGATTTATATATTTTTTGCAATCATGCTTGCACATGCTTTGTATATTTGTGCATTACATCTGTATCTGTCTATCCTGTGCATGTATGTGCATGTTTTTTCATACACAGGTCCCTCATAAAAAAGAGAGATCCTGATCCCAATGACAGTACCTGTTTAAATAAAGGATTTCATAATAATAAAACATATGTGTTACTCTTGGTTTGTCATAGGGTTTCATTAACATGTCCAGCGTCTTTAATGTAACTATTAAAATGACCACGAAGCCCCTTTAATTGTGTATACCTGTATGTTAGTGGCGGCTCCCACAAGCACTAAACTTAGAGGAACTAATCACTTATCTCTGCATAATTTCTCTGTCTAATTTGCATGAAAATCTATGGAAATAAAGCCAGGTTTTGTTAGAACACTAACATCTAAACTGGATTTATGTGTGTGCTCCTTATTGTAGAGTACAGTATTTATTGTGTAGTCTAACTTGTAAGAACATGTATAGTGTGTCATGGCACTTTTCCTGAGTTCCCTTTTTAATCCGGGAAACCTCCACAGTACCTGATTCAAAGAGTGTAGTGCATTTCCTGTAAGGACAGCTGCAGGAATCCTCGCTGCCTGTATCATACAGCTGTTCTCGCTCCAAACGGCTGTCGAACAGCTGCTGTAGTGGCTCCCTATCTGCCCATCGAGATATAACTTTCCCATCCACAAAAGAAGAAAACATGGATGTCTCCAGGAACCGGGACAAGAAGTGCAAGTGGCTCGTTGGCTGAACGGAGAGAAAGGAACCCTGAAACATTGAAAAACACAATGAAGATATAGTAATAGTATGACTTATTTTCATATTCGTTTTTTTTAATCCATTAGTCAGTCATCCATTGAAGTACCTTGTCAAAGCTGAACATCCCATCTCGGTTGCTCAGCCAAGAGTCCAAATCCAGAGCGCTGTGGATGACAAACTCATCATATCTGCCAAACATGGCAGCAAAACGTCCTGCAAACACCTCCCTCAGCTGAATATTCAGCTTTGCAGCCCTCAGCTCTTCCTCCTCCTCCTCCAACACGTGTCCTAGTGTCTTCCTTCCATCTGACATCTTTCCTCCTCCACACCTCCTTGCCAGAGCCTGCAGCCTCTCCAGCACCGCCAACTCCTCACCTCCGAGGTTCCCGTTCCTTCTGTCCTCCATCAGATCCTCAAGCACAAGGCTGCTCAACCGAGGGGAGGAGGAGGAGGTGGAGGTGGTCGTGGGCTTAGTGATCACACCTCCCTGTGGTGGCAGCCCAAATTGCAACAACACCTCACTCAGTTCCTGGATGAGCTCGGTCTGATCCGGAAACAGCGGAAGGTCCTCAGGGGCTTCGACACAGTGGTTGTCAATGTCCACAAAGCACAGGTTGGCCTGTGTTGGAGTATAAGACAAACATGAGAGTTAAAAAAAAAAAAAAACAGTTTTCAGTTGGCGCCTCAATCAGATAATGATAATAGGTTTATCCAGTCACAATGTACAGACAATTATCTCATGCTGACAAAGTGAGCTGAGCTTTACCGTCTAATTAAGCTCTGAGACGGAGATTTGCATGTCATTAATAGATTCTTAGCATTTCACTTTGATAAGCGCTCACAGGATATTAGCATGTGAAGGATTATTTGTTATCACTGCAACAGGAGAATGTGGAAACTGCAATATCAGACTGCAATAACAATATGAAACCTTTGCAAAAAAAAAAACCCTAAAAAAACACTGTGCCCATAAAGATTCTGAATAACAAACCACAGAAAGATAGGCACTGTTTTTTAAAAAAAGAAAAAAAAACTGCCTCTGTAAGCAGCGGCTTAGCAGCGCTCAACAGTCAGCAGCCACACGACCTTCAGCAGTGACCTCCGGCAGTCAGTTTACAGCCTCGGGAGAGATGAACTGCAGAGTGGACAGTTAAAGTCGACTCTGTTCAGCCTCATCCTTCCTGCTAATGTCTTTGCTTCTAAGTCTTTTCATCACATCTTTGATCCAAACAAGAAAAGGAGGAGAAAGAGCAAAGAATAGTCAGGGATTTTTGTTTCGGATCCAGAGACTACACACACATTTATTTCACCACAATTAAGTTATGTTCCATTTCCTAAATATTCTCTGGATTAGAGGACATTCAACAACACTGGGTTTTTACTGCATATCAAAATGAAGGAGGACCACTAATTAACTGCAAACACTCAAACATGTATGATTAAAATATTCCCCACTTTCTCTAAATTGCAATGACTTGGGGAAATAAGTGGCAAGCTCTAATTCTGATTAATTATTCATCCAGCCCCAATATTCTGGATCTGTGGAGCTCTGCATTTTTTGCTTTCATCCCCTCAGAGCTGTCTTACTGCTGCCTCTTTTCTGGGGCAGAGCAACTTCAAAGAGGCTTCAGAGGCAAGATATTCATGCAGCATAAAGTGATCTGGGATGCAGGATTGGATTTGAAAGGGGGAGGCAGCTCAGAGGAAATGCATCGTCCCAGTTCGACATGCCAGAGGCAAAGGGTGAACGGCATGCAGCAGAGAGCGGATCAGCAAATGGCTGCAAGACAGTTTCAGATTTTCAGACATTTTTAGATCCTTTTATATGAATTATTATTAAAATGTCTACATCCTGCAGTTCTGATTGGTATGTTCACAAAGGAAATGCATTTACACGTCATCTTCCTTTTGAGTGACGTACCTCGTGTGGTAGGTGGAGGGAGGATCGCTGAGCTCCATCTCTTCGTTGGATACCCATCAGGAATGGCACAGGAGCATCCAGAAGGTGATGTAGTGGTGCAGAAATGATGGGCAGGTAGATATGTTGCCACTGAAATGGGAACAGCAGGGTGTTGATGCCCTCTGCCACCGTCATCAAACGCTGGTAGTCTGCATACAGAGGCATCAGAATAAATCACTCACCTCATAGCACCCAGGGAATTAAGTACATTACACTGAAAAGCACTTTAACTATGTCGTCTCCTTCTTTTAAGATCTAATTAATATTCGTGTTTATGGGCTACAAAGCACAGCACAGTTAATGACTATGGAGGTCTCACCCTCACTATATCATTAAGTTGCACTGTCAGAACTTCCAGCATTTAACCACAAAACCCATCCATCAATCACAGCACCCCCTCGACCCTATAACGTAATGCTGTGCCTGTGTTTTGCATTATATATGCTATTCATACCCAACATGTGTGCACTTCAAAAGTCAAATCAATAATTGAATAATCTCAAGTAAGAAACAAAGAAACCAATATCTTGACTGGAGTAATGTCTCATTACCAAACACATTTTGACCAAGCAGCAACACGAAGCCAACACTGCAACTCCTTGAGTGGCCACTTGAGGCTGGCATGTTTACAGCCTGGTATAAAAAACACTTTTCAGCTCTATGGATAGTTTCTGTCTTCACCGTGGGTAAATTATTTTTTATAACTTATTAATTTGGATGCTTTTTTAGTTTTATTGCTTTGTCTGACAGGTGTGCTGACACAGGTAGCTGTGGCTGTCTGCTAGGCGACACCTCTGCTAAGTCACTGAGCATTTTAATGGAATTACAAATAATTTAACTTCCTGTGTGGTACAGCCCATGTGACAAGTTTGTGCTTCAGTTTTGGTGAGTGAAATTCTCGTGTTTTAGAATTCAGTTACTCAGCACTGATGGGTCGCGCCCGTACATGTTATCCATACAGTTTGCTAACCAAGCTTGCTAGTGTTAGCTGACATTAGCTCCCCACCCTCTTGTCCAAATATGGTCACTTCTGGCTCCTAAACGCTAACATGACTGTGGCCCAAACACTAACACTGTGGCCAGAAACCAACAGGTGACACAATGGCTATGTCCATTTTTTATATACAGTTAAGTCCATCCTTGTAGACTGCTGTGTTAAAATGCCAAACTTTACAGCAATAAAATCATGTTTACAACCTGGTACAAAAATAGTTTTAGCCTCTATGGCTGATTTATTAGTTTATAACTGTGCAGTGAATTTTTATGTAACTCATCCCTTTAAACTGTATTAAATCTTGCATTCTAGTATTTTATTAGTCTGTTACTTTGCACTAATTTGCAGGTATCTATGGGTTCAGTTTGCTAACCAAACTAGCAAGCATTATCTGATAACCATGCCGATAACTTAATACTCCACCCTCTTGCCCTAATATGGTCACTTCTGGCTCCAAAAAACTAACATGGTGAGTTGAGGCTCCAAAGTATGACTTGATAATGATGGTTTTGACTTGTCACAGTTGAAAAATAACACACATTTTATGATTAACAATAACAAGGGCTCTGTCGATGTGCCCCACTAAGCCATGAATGTGTGACAATAAACAAGCACCAAGAACCAGAAACTGCACCAGCTATGTGGAATTCAGCCCTTATTTATTTTACTATTTAGGCCTTTGCTTTTTCTGTAACATCTCAAAATGTCTTCCATGAACAAACTCTGTAATACTGGTGCTTACCTTGAGAGTAAAGCAGGACTTGTGTCTCCAGAAGTGCGCAGGTAAGTAGTTTCACCATGTTGTCCACGCCCAGCAGGGAGAATGCGTCTCCAAGAGGATACTCCCCCAAAGGAAGCTCATCTGGCCCGGGCCGCTGGCAGAGGATGGGCCCTTGGACCCCATGGAACCTCAGCGATCTTCCAGGTGGAGGCAATGGCACCTCATAAAGGATGTTATGAATGTAGCTCTCTAGAGGGAGTGGTGGGGCTGTCTGTGACGTCACAGCCTGGTGGAGCTGAGACAAAAACTGTCGTGAAGCTTGAAGAAAAGGGAGCGGCGTGACGAGGCAGAGGGCTTTGGACACATACAGCGTGTCTCGTGCTGGATCGAAGGAGCCTACGCAGCCGAGGCAGCCAGACACCCCAGCCAGAGACTCAACTTCTGACTCATCCAAGCTGCTCGCAAGCGAGTCCATACTGGAGGTGGAGGGTGAGGAGGCAGAAGAAGATGAGGATGAGGGAGAGGAGGCCAGTGAAGAGGAGTGGTGCTCCACATGGTGCATCTGATACAGTGTCTGCATGGCAGTGATAATTTGAGGACTGGTCACCTCCTCGTAGAAGGTATGAACAAAGCCGTAGGAACGTGTACCATCGTCAAAAGCAATCGTAAATGAGTGAAACTGAGGATCAAGTCTGTCTGCTTGAGTGCGGAAGGACAGACCTCTCGGCATACAGAGCTGGAGGTCAGGGAAGAAAAAAATAAAAGCTATTTTAGTATAGAGTAGCAACCTTCAACAGTCACCTCAATAACTACTAAACAGAGGGGTTTATGGGATGTAAATAAAACTAAAATATCCATTCTAAAACACACCACACCAAACACGAGTGCTGAGGATGCTGAGAAAGCTATACAAAGAAGACACTTATACCTGGCAAAACTGAAGTTTGCAGCCAGCAGAAAAGGCTTTTTTTTTTTTTTTTTTTTATCCTTGAGCTAGTATTAGCTTGATATTGTCCTAAAAATGCAAACAGAGCACAAACTGACCCCTATACTGAGAAGTTTGGAAATCTTTTTGAGACAATGGGCTAAAAGTGGATCATCTACATAAAGTGAGGTGCTTAAAAAGCCCCCAAAATTAAAGTAAAACCAGAAGAAGGTGTTTTTCACAACGTGTTAGTGTCTACTGTTTAGAACAAATTATAATGTGAGAAAACATAGGGCTGGACATTAACATTACTTCCACTCCATCTGACTGCTCATCTGACTCTGAGGCTGATGCTGCTCTCATCATCCTGACCTGTTTTTTTCCACCAGCAAACAATAAAGATGTTTTGCATGTTTAGATGAAAACAAAACTCTGAAAAGGGGCAGAAAATAAGCCAGCACGTAGCTCCTATTACACTTCCCTCCAGTTGATTTTGTTTCCTCCATTATTCACTATCAATGGTTGGAAGAGCAACAAAAACATTTGGCCATCTAACAGGCACATCTTGTCCTTCAGCGGCTGTAACAGAAAATGACCAACACTGTGCAATCCAACATCTCACCATATTGACAGCATCTTTACTGAAGGGGTTCCTGTCTGTGTTTTCAGGGTAATGAGCCAGAACCTTTGACTTGAAGGACCGTCGAATAGGACTCTGCTCAAAGCCCTCACCTGAAAGACAGACAGACAAACTGAGTAAAGAGGTTATTCCATTAGTGCAGGGTGACCTTGGATCAGTGCTGAATCAGAGTTCATAATGATATGGAAAGGGCAGAACAGAGGGCATCGTAATATGACAGCAGCTTTAATTTATGGAAACGCACAGTCAGGATAACCTTGTCAGATACTAAAAAAAGTTCATGTGCTGTGGACTGCAGGAACCACTCTGCAGCAAAGTGGGAAAAGCCCTTCCAAGGGTTATGTAACTCAAATCATTAGCATACAGAAAAGCAATGCAACACTCCTCATCCCTGACACTGCAGGAGGGAACTCTTTAAACTTATAAGAACTGATATCACAGAGAATGCCAATGTATGCATCCCATATAAATTCCTACAGTGAACACATGTATTGCCCCGTGTGGCTAAGTATTTCCCCTCTAAGTCTCTGCACCATGTGTCAGCTTCCAGCTCTGGTTACATACAAAATGCTGTCTGCGTGAGTGGCGGAAGAGGAGCTGCTGCAAAAAAAAGAGGCAATAGAAGTAATCCCAGTGATTATCCACTCTGTATGATTCAGAGTGGGTAATCACTGAAATACTTTTATTATTTATCCACTTTCAGAGGGGATGCCCTTGAACAGTACTCTTCTCTGTGTTCCCTGTTTTACTAGTCCACCATCAATTCTCAGAGACATTCACTGAAAGCGCTGCACAAGAACAAAACAACTGTAAACGCCTAAACTAGCAGTCGTCTCTCAGCTCTGAAGCACTCATTCAGCCTTCAGGAACATCCACCTCACCTGCCTACGAAATGACGCACACGACCTCACGAAAACGCACCGCAGGCAGAGTGAGAAAGGAGCACCACTTCAAGTTAAACTGACTCAGACTGGTAGGTGGGAGACAGCTAATGGATGGCAGTGGCAAGGCGCGGGGGGGGGGGTTCTTTACTAAGAATACAAATTGGTGCCGGCGCTGAGAGGCACAACTGAGCATCGCAGAAGGAGTTGCCATGGCATCCATTTCCGCCATGGCCTCGATGATCACCATCAAGAAAAAGCTTTTGTGCTCGTCATCGGTTACGTCAGCCTGGGTTTCATCAGCTGACCCAATTAAACCACCAGCCCCCCCTTCCTCCTGACACGGGTTCCCACCAAAGAGTTTGCAGAGAGCAGACGTAAATGCAGCCTGTGTGTTTCACAGCATAGCAGAGGAGGGGGAGGTGGAGTGGAGGGAGGTTTGTTTTAGTGTTTGAATGAAAGTTAAGCTGTAATTAGCACATTTCCTCCTTTCAGCACATTAACAGACACACTAGATGTGAAATGTGCGCTTTACATCATCTGTAGGGCTGTAAAGAATTATTTTCATACTGATTAGAGGTTTGGCAGAAATAATGACGAATGTTTTGTCCAAGAACCCAGAAACATTAACAGCGGTCACTTTAATAACTTGTCTTGTTTTTGGTGTTTCATATTCATTCCACAGTTTACACATTCATCTTAAAGATTTATGGCCCCGAGTGGTCCTCCGTCCCTAAAACAGGCACACTCCATCAGCCACCACTGAACTGCCATAAAGGCAGACATCCGTCATCTTCACTAACTAAATTACTTTCACTGTCCCATTCGTCACACCATTACATGAGCAGGTATAAAAAAGTAGAGAGAGATTAAAATGACAGCCGTGTCAGCTGGCGCTGACTGATGAGGAGTTTTTCCTTTTTAGCTCAAACAGTTTAAATCACTTCATCACTGATTTGTCCGTCCACTGAAGGTGACTCAGACGACAAAAAGACACATTTTGGTTTTCATCTCAACCTGAGACTCAGACGTGGAACTCGGGATCAAAGCAAGAGCTGAGTGCCTAAAAATAAGTTAAAATCAGGCTGGATTTGTGTGTGTGTGTGTGTGTGTGTGTGTGTGTGTGTGTGTGTGTGTGTGTGTGTGTGTGTGTGTGTGTGTGTGTGTGTGTGAGAGAGAGA
>VUQI01008281.1:5706-28636 GCA_015106735.1 Paratilapia polleni | reverse complement strand
AGTTTCAGCAAAAGTTTAAATCACAGCCAACTATTAAAATGTAACCACAAGATTACAACACTGACAATAAACTCAACTGACAGATGCACTTTGCTCACTACTGGCTGTGAATTGGGATTAAGTTTGACCTTGAGATAAACAGACAAAAACAAACTGAAAAATTAGTTTTTGTCTGGGATATTCTGCATAACATCAAATTCTAGTGGCAGGAGAAATAAGTAGCTGGCATTGCAGTTCCTCATTGCTTGCTATACTGGATCCCTGAGAGGACTCAAGAACATATCTAAGATTTCTGTGTCTGGCACAGTGTCTGCAGATGATAAAGGCTGATCCTAAATCTAATGCTACACCATACAGTGTATTCGGTATAATATACTGAATATCATCAAGGTTTATCTCTACATTTGAAATAGTTTAAAATCTTACGTGAATTTACGTAAAGCCTAAGAAAATGTAACAACTCTGATCTTACACCAATTGTCCAAATCCACAACACTTAGCAACTTCTCACAGATGTGTAGTACGCTTCTACCACCAGTTTGGTGCTGGGACTCAATCTAGAACTGTTTATACACATTTCCACCAAAAGGCTGGCACCAGCACTGCACCAAAATATTGCTGTACCAAAGTTGGAACCACTGTTGTCAGTGGCTACGAAAGGGGCTACTAAAATAAGTTTACCAATGAATCTGTCCGCAATGATTTTCTTCTTGCAGAAATTACCCCACCTTTTGGTAGTAATGCCACCTAATAATTGGTTGTTAAACCTGTTTAACCATGGGCTGGTTTTCAAAATGTTCTCAAAATGCTCTGGTTATCAGAACCTGCTCAAAAAGCACAAAGGGAAGTCCCATAGCTCCATAGCCCCATAACTCCAGCCTAAGTCCAGTGTCATGTGGTACTGTACAGCACAATTCACCTAAAGTCAGCTGATGCATAATGATAACGATTCTGCAGGTTGGGGAATATCGGGTTAAATCTCATGAGAAATATACATGTTTGTTTGTTTTTTTTAAAAAAAGCTGGATTTGTTGTTGGATGGGCTTCAGCACACAGATTAGCGAGTGTGTGTGCAAGAGTGAGGAAGGGCAGAGAGTGCCAGTAAAATGAAAGAAAGAGATAGTGGGTGTCTTTTATAGGATGTTGGCCAATATGATGTTTTATGTATCTATAAAGAGCTCCAAGGCCAAGTTGACTTTTCATAGTTTAGAAACGCTATCAGCAATCTGTGGAAATGGCTGCATTGTGTGAGATCAAAGTTAAGTGCAGCGTCGAAAGCTTTTACCTATTCACAGTTTGTCAAAACTGAAAGCCTGATGTGCTTCAGTCATATAGTCACCATAATGGACAATTTTCAGCCACCAACAGTATAAGCAACACTTTACTGTAATTGTGTTAGCACTGTGGCTATGTGCTTTTTTTTTTTTCCTTTAAGGACGATTCAAGAAGTGCTTTTTGTCACTGGTTTACTGCTTTCATCTGTTTTGCTGCCACACTGTCAGAAGCCTTTCAGTCATTTATAGGGAATACCATTACATGAATAAATAAATATGCCTCCTTTAATGACATTAAGGCACATTCTAACCTGATAACTCGAGGATATCTTTATGACCAACCAACAGGTTGTTGTTTTTTTTTAATGTAATAGAAAAAGGCAAAGATGCATCTTATGTATAAAATAAAATTTGCATATATTATGTAATTACATTATATCACATTAATATCAGTAATTGGTCAGAAAGCATTAAAGAACTGAGTTAAGTGCAGTTAAATGCTAAAGTATTGGACAACTTTATTATCAATCATACCAGCCACATTAGCTGCTGCTGTGACTGCTGACACAGCTCCACCATCATCCCAACATCATCTAATCATTTTTGCTAAAGCTGGCTTAGCTGGCATCTATGAGCGGTCAGTTCCTTGATGAAGTGGCAGTAGCTCCACTGAAAAGACCAAAACCAGCAATGAAGATATCGTGTTAAAACATACTGCCAATGTAGCCCTGTTATTCCCCCACAGAGCTTCCTTGTTATCACAAAGTGATTAAAAGCCTACTTTTAAGCCACATTGCTGCACTTGGTGACGGGGTTGCTTCATTAACAAGAACAGGTTCCCAGCCAGTTCCTCCCTGTTGCTACTTCATCAGATTTGTTTCAAATGCTTTTCAGCAAATGGTCTTTTTTGAGTGACCCAACATAAACAGTGGTGTCACAAAACCAGAGTTTTGCTACACAATTATCACGGCAAAGGGATTTACAACAACAATAACATCTCTACTGATAATTTAGAAAAAAAAAACCAAAAAAACAATGAAACTGTATCATTAACTGTGTTTATTGTGTGTTTTGTCTAATTTTTTTTTTTAGCTAAAAGATATATACTCAAAATACAACTGTAGGGAGGAAGAAGCACAGTGTGTAACCAGAGCTGTACAAGAGCACAGAGAACAAAAAACATATTTTTTTATGATTATATTATATTATATGGCTCTGTAGTGTAGTGGTTTACACATTTGCCTAACAAGTGAACGATCCCTGGTTTGATTCTGGGAGGAGACACAAATCCCTTTGGGGTTGTGTCAGAAAGGGCATGTGGTGTAAAAAAAAAAAATCTGCCAAATCAAACATGAGGGGCTACCTGCTGTGGTGACCCCTTGTGAATAGGGGAGCAGCTGAAAGTAGCTTTAGATTATTACCATGATATCAGTATTTCACTTTTAAATATCACGGTCATTGCCATTGTTGTATAATTCCCAGCAGCTTTGGCAGGAATCCATGGGTTTGGGCCTAAATGCCACAGACAGTGCAGGGAGCTGAGGCGATGGGCTGATACACTGTGTGGTTTTTGGTCTTTTTTTTATAGGATTTGGTGACTGTAGCAAAAACAATGCTAGCCTAATCCTTTAAACACATCCTTTTTGAATTCACGCCATTTAAGCACATTTTGTGAAAGGGTCCATCTACTAGATGACAAGATTACATTATAATGCATTTGAATTTACATGCATTGTGTTATAATTGATTGTATAAAATTCTGTTATAATGTCTTCAGGCTTTATACTAATGCTATGACTGTGTAAAAATTATGCCTTGAAAGTACTGAAATGACCCCAATCACAGTTTATCATATTCTAGATCCTTCTCAGTGCCAGACAATGAATATAGCCCTTTTATAAGTAAATGATGATCATTTTACACTCCAGCCCATTTCCATTTGGAGATAACGCTGCACTTTGAAAAAGACAGATTGTATTTTGAAATGGCGCCTTTATTTTCTTTTTATTTACTTTTTGAATCAGCAGCAGTAAAAGTGGAGGGTATGTCCATAAAGCCATTGCAGGGGAGTTCACTGACCTAGAGGTGAGTTTGCAGCTCACCCTGAAGAGCAGTCAGCGTTTTACTCACTGCCTGTGAACTCCGTGAACGCCCATTTATGTTTTTTATTGCCCTCTCCCTCGTAGCCTGTTGTACTCATCATCTTCAGTTGTAATTGCTCTCTTGTGTCATCACATGCAAATGAAGGAGGTGGCGAGACATGCAAAGTATATAAACAGGGAATAGTCTTGGTCTCAGTACCTTGCTTTTCCCTCAGCTTGCCTCAGCATCTCTGATCTCTCTCCTCCACCCACCAACACTACCGAAATGGCCTTCGCTGGAAGATGGGAAACTGAGACCCAGGAGGGATACGACGCATTCTGCAAGCTGCTCGGTGAGAACACAGGCTGAATCTAGAAACTTTCTCAAAGCATCCATTTTGCTTTCCCCTGCTTTTGCTCTCGTTTTTTTTGCACATCTCTGGGCTATTTTGACCTCAGATTCCTCCTCCTGTCCCGCTCTAGGCATTCCCGATGATGTCATTGAGAAGGGCCGTGACTACAAGATGATCACAGAGGTCACCCAGGATGGCAATGATTTCACCTGGACCCATTTCTACCCCGCCAATGCCAAGGTCACCAACAAGTTCACCATTGGCAAGGAGTGCGACATGGAGACCATTGGAGGAAAGAAATTCAAGGTTGGGAGAAGCTTGTTCCATGACCTCATTTAGTCTTAAGCTTTAGCTGTAGCTGGCAGAAACATAAAACTGTGAATGTTACTTTTCTAACCGGTTATATAACCGTTTTGTTTACAGGCCACAGTGCAAATGGAAGGAGGCAAGCTAAGCGTGACCTTCCCCAACTACCACCACACCTCTGAGATCAGCGGAGGCAAGCTCATCGAGGTAAACACACTCACTTAGGCTTTTAGTGCTGAGAACGTTGGGCGATGACAGCTGTTATTACACTCAACTCCCCGCAGGGATCATTAGAGTCATCAAAAGTTATACTTCTGCAGCCGGGGACCAGGAACAGCTAATGAGAAAAAAACTGTCTGAGACATAGAGTACTGCTACCGAATGCATCTTAACAACCAATTCATTCTCATATTTAGCCTTTTAATCCTGAGCTTATATGAGACAGTTCTCTCTTTGCAGGTTCTGTCTTTTTTCTTTTTCTTTTTTGTTTCTGTTTGCAAATTTTCAAGAATGAACATTTTTCGGGAAAAGACAGTGAAATTTTTAGGCGGTTCAAAGGAAGCCAAACACGTTGATTAAGAATTGGAAATTGATTGGAAAATGCAAAATGAAGAATGCTTCAACTGACTGACATAATTACTTAATAAGGGGTGAATTTATAAATTGGTAATGACTGTATTTTTGAACTGTCAAGGTGTTAATCACATGAAGTTATGAAGTTATTGCCACAAAATTATTCTTGTGACTACACTAGTAGTTTTTATTTGTCTTATGTTTCAAACCACATCATTTCACAGTATATATTTAGGTATAACAAACACACATTTTCATGGAAAAAACACATTTTCTACTTTAATAATTTATGTCTTCTTCTGTCTCTCTGTAGATCTCCAAAGCCGGCTCCGTAGTGCTGAAGAGAACCAGCAAGAAGATCTAACTGCTGACCTCTCAAGCAATTACAACAGACACCTCAGAGCTACAGCTATCTTAATTAATAAACTATGGCCATCATGCCAACTTGAACCTGTGCTTCTGTCTATACTTTCTACTGTGTGAGATACTATGTGATTTCTACACAGCATAAGTTTAAGCCCATGCCAGAGAATCAGAGTGAGACACATGATTAAGACACAGCTATGGCTTCAGAGTTTGCAAGGGGTAGCAACAGCATGATCCTGGAAGACTTTCTTAGAAATTCACTCTACAACAAACTCTACAAGAAATGTAAATATGCAAAATTGGCAGAAGTGGGAGTTTAAATAGAAAGGTGAAATGTGTTTGACAGCTGCCTAAAAAACAAATATTTTAAGACGGACTGACAGAGACAATGATGAGTATCTGAACTTTTCTCAGCTAATTATATGAGAGATGTACAGTCATGGTAAAAACACAGTAAACCCTCTCTCTTTTACATATCAGGAGATAATAAAAAATCAACCAGTCATTACCAGCTCTTAAAATCATTTAAATGCAACCTGAAATGAACAACCCATATTATACTGTGTCATTATTTATTTAACAAAAAGTGAGCCAAAATGCAAAAGCAGTGTGTGGAAAAACTTCACTCCATGAATTAGTAGGTGGTAGAACCAGCTTTAGAAGCAATAACTTGAAGTAAGTGTTCTCCATATGACTTTATCCCTCTCACATTGTTGTGGAGGATTTTTGGCCCACTCTTCTTTAAAATGTTGCTTCAGTTCATTGATGTTTGCAGGCATTCATTTATGCACAGCTCTCTTAAGGTCCCACCACAGCATTTCAGTCAGGTTGAAGTCTCAACTTTGACTGGGCCATTGCAACACCTCGATTGTTTTCTTTTTTAGCCATTCTGTTGTAGATTTGATGTGCTTGGGATCATTGTCCTGTTGCATAACCCAGTTTTGGCAAAGGTTTAGCTCCAGGACAGATGGCCTCACATTTGACTCTAAAATACTTTGGTATACAGAGGAGTTAATGGTCAACTCAATGGCTGCAAGGTGCCCAGGTCCTGTGGCTGCAAAACAAGCCCAAATCATCACCCCTCCACCACCTTGCTGACAGTTGGTATGAGGTGTTTGTGCTGATATGCTGTGTTTGGTTTTTGCCAAATGTGGTGCTGTGCATTATGGCCAAACATCTCCCCTTTGGTCTCGCCTGTCCAAAGGCCATACTTGTTCAGTCTTTTTTCTAACTGTACTGTTATGAACTTTAACATTTAACATTCTAACTGAGGCCTGTAGAGTCTGAGATGCAATTATTGGGTTTCTTTTCTCTGAGCGTTGCACGGTCTGACCTTGGGGTGAGTTTGCTGGGACGTGCACTCTTGGGAAGATTGGCAGCTGTCTTGAATGTTTTCCACTTGTAATATATGTCAATAAAGACGTGGTTTGATGACCATTAGAATAGGTTCCAGGTTTTTCCAAGGGTAGCCGTAGTAAGCTGTATAAGGGTTACTCCTAGTAGGCGTCCAAGGGAGGAAAGAGTTAAGACCTGCTAAGGAGCAGTTGTTTTGTTGTTGTCCTTATACGTAAAACCTTCGAAATGTAAGACGGTGTACAGTCTTTTTACAATGACTGTACAGTAGATGTCAACACTACACCGAAAGTACCTCCATGGAAATGGCATTCATTTAAGGGATTTTAAAAAACGTTTAGTGGAGAGTTCTAAACATACTTGGTGTCATTTCTCTCAGCGTCTGAAGGTAGGGGAGAATTTAAACTATTATCTCAGCCCAAGAATTCTCACTACCTGGGGTGTTGCTCAGCTGCAGTGCATTCATTGCAACCAGTGGTGGTTCAAAGTCCGGTTGCAGCAATCACTCATACTTAACTATCTTCTTGACATGTGGCCTGGGGTGACTTTATGAGTAGACATGGTGATCAGTCATATTGGCCAGACTGAAATATCTCAACAGCTATTAGATTGCCATGAAATTCTTGGTTCACAGATGATGAATAACTTTAGTTATTGTTACGCTGACTTGTCATTTAGCATAACAAGTACAACTTTTCACTAACATGCAAATGTCACCTAAAAATAAGTACATCATTGCTGACTTTTTATATACATATTTGAACAAGTCTTTGAAAGAGGGCCTACAGAAAAAAAGATGATGTCCTCAAAGAAGTGAAACTCGTAATTAATATTTTTGTAACTCACAAAGAAAATTAAGTGCACTCCTATATTTATCACACCTTTATATTCACTGAACTAGAATCAAGCATAAATTAGAATTAGATTTTATGATTAGAGCCTTCTTAGCTGTATTCTGTATTTAAATCTCTGACATCTCAGGTTTGTCCTTCTCTTTGCTATTTAAGTGCGTGGTGCCATCCAGCTAAGATCAGTAGAGCTCTCCCATAAAAAAAAAGGTGACGGATGCCTCTGAGTCTGGAGCGGGATATAAAAAGTTCTCCAAGTTATTTAAAATAACTCATTCTATTTTAAGAAGAGTCAGCTACAAGTGATGTAGATTCCAAATAACTGCAATTTTTCTACAACAGCTCTCAAGAAGAACATTTTAATGTAAAAAATAGAAGTCTTAAAGAACCCAGAAATGTTGACGAAGGATCTGTAGGTCTTGCAACTGTCAAAATGCATGCATGCATATATCCATGATTAGAAAGGGAGTGCCGTCTGAAAAGAACAGCAGAGCACAACAGCTTGCCAGTGTACAACCACAGCTACAACATTGGAACCATCTAATATTATATTCTGGGGAGGTCCTGCGATGTCACTAAAGCAAAAATCATGATGCTTTATGTCCGTTTGCATAGGTATTTAGCTACACAGAGTGAAGGATTATGGGTACACAACCTATGCAGAAGTGCTTGTGCTATGTGTAGGTAGAAAGTTGATTGGTTAAAAAAAAAGTGGGCTTGAACAGGAACGGGAGCGATAGTGGAATTCAGCACGAGGGGGAAGAAGTGTGAAAAACAATATCAAAGATCAAAAAAGCAGAATGGGAAGAATAGACAGTGACTGCAGTGGACAGTTTTCTTTCTTTCTTTCCTTTTTTTTGAGATTTGGTTTCATTTCACCATAAAGAAGCTCTTTTTCTTTTAAGATTTCAGTCTCAAAACACCCAACTTTTTTCTGTTGAATAAATTATTTTATAAAAAAAAAAAAAAAGTGCAAAAAATAAAAACATATGACTTTTGTCTATAGGCAGTGTTTCAAAGAGGATCGCATGTTTTCTAGGTCAAATATGTCCTTTTTTGTGTCAGATAATGAACCCTACTAACTTCAGTGAACCCCTGGCTTTTCCCATAGCGTCACCATGAAATTGAAATTTCTGGCTTTCAGAGAAAGGTAAAAAGATTCACAGTCATGAAATTTGGTAAGGACATTTATATTCTTTTCAGTACACTGATTTATGAACTCCTGCTAAACTAATGACGTTCCCATCAGCCTCAGCTGTACCTTCAATTAGCAAATGTGAGCACAAATGATAGTTATCTGTTCAGCATCCTCATGTTAGTTGAAATATGAGATGCTGTGCTCAAAGCCTGTTTCATGTCATTTTCTATCCTCTCAAATCTTCATCTCCCCTCTTTTAGTTTCCTCATCTGTCCTATCCCTTTATTCTCTATTACTGCCCCCCGACCACTTCTGTGCTCTCTTCTCCTTTTCACACCCATTCTTTTCCGTCCTCTTCCCTCATGCACCCCCTTTTCATCCCCTTGTCTCACTCCACATCCACCCATTTTCTCTGTGGCTCCAAGCCAAGCAAACAATCAGTTAATTAACCAGCTCAGTCCCAGGATCATTGTACCAGCTCTCAGAGGAGCACTGTAAAGGCCCTCACGTCTCTAAATTTACAGCTTCATTAAGTGGACTGGAGTAAGGTACAAATCTTTTGAATAAAATTGCCAGACTACACCCTCAGTGCATGCACATGTGTGTGAGTGTGTGTGTGCGATGGCCTTGACTCGAGAGCTGGTGACTCAATAGCTCCCTAATGAAAACAAAATCTCTGTTTTTTGCCTCTGAGGTGGCGATTGTTTTGGTGTAATAATGAGACGTCCTCTCTTGCCGGCACAGATGCAATCAAGATCTCGCACTCCTGCAAAATTAGGGTTGGAAGGCAACAAGCAAGGTGTCATTTGAGCATGTTTGTGTAGCTCGGCGCTGGTGCAATCACTCTGCAATATCACTTCCTTTGTCCTCGCAGACAAACAGGCCTAATTGGCTATTTCCAAGGCTACTGTTTCTGATTGGCCATTCTGCCTTTTTCTGATTGGCCTCCATCTCTGCAACCAGAAGTGGAGAGAAAGTGGCTTGTTAACATCTCCATATTGTGTTTCTCTTTCTGTTTTTGTGATCTGCACCTTCAAGTACTCTTGGAGCCAAGCCGCAATATGAACTTGCATGTCTGAGAAACTAACTGCCGATAGTGTTATGTTTCTGCCCAGCCTGGCAACTTGTTATTCAAATACACAAAAGCATCACAATATTTTTGTATATTGGTAATTTTATTTCAGTACTTCTGCTGATCAATAGATTAAAGGTTTCTTAAATTATAGGTGGAGCAGTGGTGTTTGCACATTTGACAGATAAGTACTGTCTAATATGAACTTGCTCAGTGTTACTTATGAGAGTCTCTAGCCTTGTAAACTCACGTAAGATGAAGGATTTCATACCTGCAAAAGCAGGTAACCAAGTAAAGCAGCATAATTGGTCTTGATACCTGCATTACTGTTACAGTAAATCTTTCAGGCAAATGCACATATAAAATGCCTTATTTAAATTTGACCACTTTTCTCTTCTCGTGCACCTCCAGAATGCTTCTGCTATATTTATATCACTTCCTGAAAATCCACTATGTGCGCTGGGATTTCACTGCAGTCCAGCAAACATGAACTTCTCTTTACAGCTGAACCACATTTTGTGTGGAGGATTATTATTTGCCATGAGAGCTGGCAGTCTTTAGTTGAAAAGTTCAGTGTTCAAGCCCAGAGACAGTTTGTTAGTTAAGGAGCATGACCAGGAGCATGCTTGTTTTCATCCCCATTCACGGGATTGTGGATTGTGAATTCCTCTCTTAGGGTCAGACTCTCAACAGAGAGTTCTTGGATAACATCCTGACGCATCTGAGGAAGAACAGAAACAACCTGACCCGCTGTCTGTGTCGTCATGTCCCAGCACACGAAGGAGTTTTTTGGCCATACCAAACAGAATCATCACTCACCAACCACCCTACTCCTGGCATGGATTTTTTTGGCTTTTTCCACTTCCCCAAATAAAAACAAGTTGCAGGATGACTATCTGACACACCGGAGAAGATCCAGGTTACATTCACACGTACATGGGTATTTTTTTAACAATGGGTATTTTTATGAGCTTGTTTTCAAAGGTATTGCCGTCCACATGAAAATGCAAAAAACGATCTCAAGTGCTGTCAAGAGTGTGCCAAAGAAACAGGTGGTGATACAACCCTAACTGTGAAGAAATGTTGGCCAATCAAAAGCCTACAAAAAATAACACAGCACACAGTCTGACATCAAAGAAGGAGATAAAGGAACACAACTTTGACATTGCGAGACAAAATCGCTGTTTTCCTCATCCACGTGTAAAGACAGAAATTGAGTTTCTGAAAATCTTTACTCTGGCAGTTTTTCAAAAGCTCTGTTTTCAGTGATCCAAAATGCTGTTTAGTGTGGACCAAAGGCCAAAATGCATAGAAAAAGCTACGTTTACCAAAATACCTGTGTATGTGTGGACAGAGCCCAATGTGTGCGTCACATAGGCACAAAGGCAAGGGGGGGAAACTGGACCTCCAGGGAACTGTCCTTCTTAGGACTTTGTACTCCTATTACAACATAGTGCTCAAGTGTTCTGGTGACACTGGACATCAGAATCACTCGTTTGTTTCAGGGGCCAAAAAAAAAAAAAAAATACTGTTCACAAGTTCTAAAGTTGTGCTTACACATGACCATCTTTTATGGATCTCGAACAGAGTGAAATTATATCCACACGGACAGGCATGTTTAGCCAGGAATGGAACTTGACATTTCCTTATTTCTTCTTTTGCATATACAATTTGAAGCTGCTATGAAACTACTGAATCAGTAGAGAAGAAAAGAACCTGGCATAGGTAGAAAAAAGAAAGAAAGAAAGAAAATAGACTACAAACGAGAAGCAAAAAAGTACATGAAGAACACAGGGAACTGGGACTTCTCAGGGTCCTCCCTTTCCTGCCCTTCTGTTTCTTCTGCTCCACTTACATGGGCTACACCTGAGTTTGACTCTCTTCCCCATGTGATGTATATAAGCTGTGTGTTCTCCCTCTGTCAGATCATCTTTGGTATGTACTTGGAGTGTGTTAGTTTTCCCCCGTGCCCGATTGCGTTGCCTCCTGGTTTTTGCCGCTGTTTACTCCTTCTGCTTTTGTTTGCTTAGTTGGACCAAGTTGCACACAAATGTTTTTTCATCCTTTGCATGAAACTCCAAAAGTGATTAACAAACTAGCTTGCAATGACATGCTCGTTTCCCAGCTTCATCTACTCCATATATGTACAGTATGGTTAAAACAGTTGTTATCTCATCATGCTTTACCGCAGGTTAAACATTAACAGCTGCCAATCAAAACCAATTCTAACAAACATGGCTATTAAGTATCAGCTACGTTATTCTTTAGCTGACTTTGTAAGTAGCCAGCGGTAGACGTTCTCATGGTTCTTTCAGCTGGTTGCCTCACAGGATTTAGCCTTGTCTTTCACACTATTTTGCACCTGTTTTTTTTTGTCCTTTGTTGTCTGTGCATGTGCTGCTTACATATTAAATATGGTCCTACTGACTCCAGAGAAACAAAATTTCACATCTAGATTCTGTGTTACTGACAGCATCCTTTGTATTCATATAACTAGGAAACATAATGTGAAATGGACCCAAATATGTTTGTGTCTTTTCCAATCTCTTCAAAGAGATTTGCTGGTGATTTTCTATTTGCTATCACTGAAGTACATCTATCTTTCCTTCTGTTCCAGTTTCAACTGCAGCTGCTGAAATCACAGTGTTTTATAGAACTGAATAATGAGATGCAGAGAAAAAAAAAGTAATTTAGTTGGGATAAGTGAGAGATTGAGACAATAAGGAAAACTAGCAACAACCAGAGAGAGAAAATACTCGGGGTAGGATAATGAGTGGGTGAAATACCACAATGTGATTGGCACCCTAGGCATTAATAACCCAGAATTACCTGGAACAACTATGGTAACCCTGGTAATTTGCTTGAATTTCTCCTGTCTTGGTGAAATATGGTTGGTCTTACCTGATGAAGAAGAAACTCAGGTAGTTCTGTGTACACATCAATTTAGTATTAACTGCATGTGTTTCCTAAAGCACTTTGTTATAGCCTATGTCAAAAACTCCATTCATTTTTTCTGCTATTGTTCACTGTGGTTTTGATTAACCCCAGACCAATATGGAAAATTCATGTCCTCTTCTAAAAGAATTCAATTTTTTCCATTTTGTACATTGTACCTGACCAAAGCAAACATGACAGCATATTAGTGTATTCTTCAAGATCATTTTGTCAGCTCTATGTTTATACAACTGACAGTAAATATGAGAAAAGGGTTTGTAATAACTATCAAAAATCATTCTGTCTTCACAAGCACTGTGAATGGGTCAGTATCCCTCGAATAAAGTGCTCTGAAAAAGACCAAATTTACATGAACCATTTTGACTGCTTAATTGCTTTCATACTCTCACATGCAGCTACATACAGTGCACTATGAATACCCAGATGGTGTACTTGCAACAGTCAAAGAGTTAGATGTGGGCGCTGTATACTTCTCACCCTCACTATTTGCCATATCGACTGCATAGCGCAAAAACTGAGGGACAGTTACCAAAATTCAGAAAAGATTAGGAGGGTTCGTCGTCAGCCCTGATAACAACACTGATGCTAGCTAGCTACTTAACTAACACTGGACGTTTTTTGAGGGGCATTAGCATTACATGCGGTGTTGTTTGGCTATGTCCACACGTAGCGTGGGTATTTTGAAAAACTTTTTCTATACGTTTGGCCCTTTGGTCCACATGTAAACAGCGTTTTGAATCACTGAAAACAGAGCTTTTGAAAAACTCCTGCAAGGGTGAAGATTTTCAGAAACTCAGTTTTTGTGTTTGAGATTTGTGTGTGAGATTTTGTCTCCCAACGTCAAAGGTGTATGCCTTTATCTCCCTTTTGGACATCAAAATGTGCGCCATGTTGTTTGTGAGCTTTTAATTGGCCAACATTTCTTCACGGTTTGGATTATATTGCCACTTGTTGCTTTGGCATGCTCTTAACAGCGCTTCAGCACTTTTTTTTCTGTTTTCAAGTAGACAGAGATATTTTTCAAAATGAATTCTGAAAAAAATACCTGTGTGCGTGTGGACGTAGCCTTAAATTCACTGTCTATAAGACAGAAATGTGATCAGAGACTCGACATGTTGTAAATGTTTGCAAAATGCAGCCACTAATGCTACAGTAAGGGAAAACGGTGTTTGGAGACCACGGCATGACCAAAATTATTGCAACCATGAACTTGCATTCTTGTTGCCTTGGAAATGGTGGCATCAAGACATGTACCAGGTCTGCGACTACTCAAGAGTCAGTTGCCGTCTTCAGAGTGACTTTGGTGAGTCAAGATAAAACAGCAATAAGATGGAATCAGTCTGCTATCAGTTTGAATGAGGTCAAGTTGGCAATTACATGCAATCTGTTTATGATAATACAGTGATTAGCTGTGATAAATCAGAAAAAAAAACATTGCTGTTGTCATCTGTTGTAAATCTATTGCCGTTTATATGCACAGAAATTCACATTGCATTCAGAGTCCAGCCTGAACCTCAGATGTGAAAGAGAAATTCAGAAATTCCTCCACAAATCACAAATAGTGATGTAGTTGCTACAGGACAGCAATTTAACTGCAAAATAACATAGGTACTCAGCAACCTTGCTTTTATATAGTAATATAACCAGAACCAGTTGGCAAACCAGCTGAGTCACATATTGCAAAGAGATGCGTCACAGTTACAGTGCCATGAAAAAGTATTTGTCCCAATTTCTTAGTTTTTAGCATATTTGTAACTCCTAAATGTTTCAGATCATCAAACAAATTTTAATATTAGTCAAAGACAACCTGAGTAAATACAAAATGTAGTTTTTAAATGATGATTTCATTTATTAAGGGAAGGTTTTTGATCTGAAACATTTAAGTGTGACAAACATGCAAAAAACTAAGAAATCAGGAAGGGGGCAGACATTTTTCACACCACTGTACATAGGCAGATATACAACAAGGAGAACGTAATGACGTCACACCTGGACATACCATAAAGTCTCAACCAAAATACTTCTACTGCTCAGTGGTTGCTTACCTAGTGTTTTCTAGACAAGTTGATGTCTTTTACACAAACTACTAGCGACCTCGTGAACCTGCTAGCAACCAAAGCAATTGCAAGGAGGTTTTCAGTGCAGCAAAGTATACCTCATAATGACAAACCAATTTCACCAGCAATAGAAAGCAACCACTTGCTGGCCTAAAACATGAGAATGGGAACAGAAAACCAACTGCAAAGGAAAATAAAACTTAAACTATGGACAAGAAAAATATATAATAAATCTGAAGCTATTTCAAGTATAAATTATCCTTTAACAATATGTTTGAATATATTAAAGGCATTCATACTATACTTAAAATAAAGCACCTAAAGTTTGATGATTTTAAGTTAGGGAACTAATGGCACTGAGGGCTATGTTCAAGGAAAGCTATGGGTCATTATTCAATAAAAGTGCATAAATAATAATAAAATAATAAAAATCCCACCATTGAAGGTACCCATCCTTACCAGCTGTGGTTTTCTTTCCACTTCATTGTAGACTCTGCCAGGAAACATTAATCATTATGCAGACTGATTGCATATGAAGGAGACACAGCTCTTTGCTTTTGAATAATTCATTAAATGTAAGTCTGATATATATTTGCAGTGCAGCATTGGAGAAAGCAGATATAGAATACGTATAAAAACTAGCTTTGAACGGGAATTCTAAGGCAACTATTGAGGCTGAAGAGGTTTAAGTGTGTAGGTGCTACTGTCTCGGGGCCAACAGGTGGTGACTTACTGCTCTTGACCTTGCACCACATCAGATGCACACACACAGAGTCACAAAATCACTTGCACACACTCTTGATCTTGCAGATATACATATTCCACCACATATACACACTAATAGAAAAACCTCCCCACTGTGCTGTGAAGTAAAGTAAGCCGGTGTTTTGTCAGTTTTGATAAATCACCTTAGTGACTTGAAGAGTGGAAAAAATTAGATTGGGTTTTTGGCATGAAGACATTAGAAAAGGTTTTAGTAGTGACAGAAAAAAAGTAGTGGAACAAAAGAAATGGGGCAAAAGAGGGGAGAAAAAGAGAAACATGGTTGAGTAGCGAGTGACAAAATTGCAGTATAACACAAGACAGAAAGAGAATGAAAAGCCCCACAAATGAATACATACTCCAAGGAAGCAGGAATACGGTGAGTGTTTAGTTTTGTTTGGAAAAGGCACAGACAGACAGACAGACAGCATACATCTCCATACTGATTATGCAGCGTCTATTGTCCGATGGTTTGCTAATTATTGCAATGCACAGTGCTCTGCTTTTCAGAAACCATTATGAAGCTCGGATAAGAAGTCTGACCTCTTTCTGTCTGACAGACTTGTTGGTTCTTACAATGAGAGGGGGCAGGGAAGGGAAGGGGGAAGAGAGGGGGCTATGTGGCTTGGAAGAAATGGAGGAAGGAAGGTCGCTTCATAAAGGAGAGGGATGGAGAGAGGTTGAATAGTTTAATAAAACAGAGTTTTGATTAAAAACAACTATGAGAGAAATGGAAACCTTGAAGAAAAAAATATTAATAGCACAAAAGAAATATTGTTAGCCAGTTTGTTATGTTAGCCATATTATGTGGGAGTCAAAGTAGGGAAAACGACCAAAATTACTGCGACCCTGTGCAATGAATTTGTGATCTCATTGCCTTTGAAATGGTTGCTTTAAAGATGGGGACAAGGTCTGCAACCACTCACAGTCAGTTGCCGTCTTCAAAGCGACTGTGGTGCTCCATCACGCCAATAAGACGGCAATAAGATGGAGTCAGTCTGCTATCAGTCTGCAAATGAATGGGATCAAATTGGCAATTACATGCAATCTGCTTATGATAATACAGCGAATCACTGCTATAAATTGGTGTCTACATACACAGAAATTCACATTAACTACTTACATTCAGACTCCAGCCAGAACCTCATAGATTTGAAACAGAAACTCAGAAATTCTTCCACAAATAGTGATGTAGTTGGTGCAGGATGGCTATTTAACTCCAAAATGACATAGATGCTTGGTAACCTTGCTTTTATCTAGGAATATAACCAGAATACAACCAGCTGGCAACCAGCTGAGCTCCTTTTGCAAAGAGACAACAGGGGACTTGGGGATGAGCTTGGGGATGACAACAGGGGATGAGCGCAGACAACACAAGACATTTGCACTCATCGGTGCAGACTGATTCAGATTGATTCCAACGTGTTAGCAATCTGTCTGCATTTATAAATTAGATGGCAATTATCTGCAAACCTTCACTAGTCTGTCGCAGAGTGATTGCAGTCAGTTTGAGTCAGACCGCAGTTATTTGGAGACAGACTGCCTGCCATCAGGTGACCTGTGAAATCACCTTGCAATCGAAAATCGTCACCCAGAGGTTTAGGATGTAACTGCAACTACTTGCAGTTGGTCTCTGAGAGCAAAAAAATTAAATGCAATCACCAAGCAACCACAAATCTTTTCTAGTTGCAAGGAGGTTGCTGTCATAGTTTTACTCTAGTGTGACTGAGCCATCACTTCACTAGGTTTGGATCCTAACATCTACGAATTAGTATTAAACGCAAGGTGCTGCTGAGGAATTCAAGAAGTTTCAGTTTACTTTGTCATAAACAAAGATATTGGGCAAATGAATGTATATGTGACTATGTTAGTACGAAAAGCGATTCAGCAAAGCAAAGACTGAAGTCATCCTGAACAGGGCATGAATTTCTGAACCAAACACCAATTTGAGATGCTGTCAGCTCATCGCATGGCATTATCAGTTATTATCTGTATTATACATATGGCTATTAGATGGCTCCAACTACTAGAAGGTTTTTATTAGAGCCCGACTGATTTACTGGTGGACCAGTATTATCGGCCTATATTAGCTATTTGCCAGTCTATAGGTATCAGCATTTAAAGTGACCAATAAGTGAAAATTTAAAAAGTAAAGAAGAGATGGGAGAAACACCATTCAACCATGTTATGAGAGTTGATGTTGCATAGTTCAGAGTGCTCTCTGTCCACCAGAGTTTGGAACACCACAAACACAACAACTAGCTGATCCAAGCAGAGTCAGGCAGAGTGTAAATGTATAAATAAATAATTAGACATAATGAATGTTGGGGAAATCTACTTATGTTTTGTGTGTCTGAAAGAAAAAAAAAACATCAGCCAATATATTATTGGATTTTTAAATCACCAAATATCAGTATCAGTCTTAAAAATCCTACAACAGTCAGGCTTTAGTTGTTATTTCTACATTCAGTGGCTGTTTCACCTTACAAGGTGGAAGTAAAAGTGGCCAGTGTGTTTCCAGGTTTAAAATAAAAACAAGAATCCACATCTGGTGACTGAAGGGTTCGCAATGGGTTGACTGTTAACTGTTATACATTTGAAAACTTAGTTTGAACTAGTTTATACATTATAAACTAGTTTGAAACAAATCTTTTGGGCTTTTGTTACTTTTCTTTAATTTCCACAAGCTACTTGGTTAATAGTAAAGGCACCAAATTAATTTGGTTAGGAGAAGATCATGGTTTGGGTTAAAATACACCCTTTATGACGTAAATTACGGGTTACAAAGATAGATTTGGTAGCTTAATATTACATTTGTCACCAGAGATTTTACATGCACTTCTTCACACGAATGCTAGATGTCTACATAATCTGTCGTACGCAATCTCTATTTATCACTGATTACAGTGGTTGGTAGAGGAGGGTGCCAACTAGTAACGTGTGGGACTGATAACATTAAAATTACAGTGCATCCAGAAAGTATTCACAGCGCTTCACTTGTTCCACATTTTGTCATGTTACAGTTTTAAATTCTACACATAATACCCCTTAATGACAAAGTGAAAAAAGTTTGCTTGAAATTCTTGCAAATTTATTAAAAATTTAAAACAAAAATATAACATGTACGTAAGTATTCACAGCCTTTGCCATGACACTCAAAATTGAACTCAGGTGCATCCTGTTTCCACTGATCATCCGTCAGATGTTTCTACAACTTGACTGGACACTCCCCATCCAACCTGATGGCGCTTGAGAGGTTCTGCAAAGAAGAATGGGAGAAACTGCCCAAAAACAGGTGTGCCAAGCTTGCTGCATCATACTCAAAAAGACTTGAGGCTGTAATTGCTGCCAAAGGTGCTTCCACAAAGTATTGAGCAAAGAATTGTGTAGAAATATGTGTAGAATTTTGGAATAAGGCTGTAACATGACAAAATGTAGAACAAGTGAAGCGCTGTGAATACTTTACGGATGCACTGTATGTGAACCAAATGTAACAGCAATTCATCCAATAGCTTTTGAGATATTTTACTGAAAAATAAAAAAATTGTTAAATTAATTCATACAAAGGGACATGTAAGATGATCACCAAAATCATCAGATTTTGTCATTTGGGAATCATGACTGATTTCTAGAATTTCTTCAGTTCAAACTGAATACCAAAATTATCAACCTGCTTGCTGCAATAGACAGTCAGTTTTGGGCCAAAGTGCAATCCATGGAGCAATAGCATGGATGTGAGTGTAGATGGAATATATTTTGAATGATGTAACTTTTAGCTTGGATGATTTAAGAAAAAGAACTCCCTGGCTGGTGTATTTAAGTGTTTATGGGAAGTCATTTGATGTGTATTTCCAGTCCATTTAGCTCACTTTAATTGCTTGATGTGGCAGATTCAAGAATGCAATTAGGTATATTCAATATCACAAAATTCTTTGCAATGCATGAATGAATGAGTTAAGTTGTGTAGTTGAATATATGAGAGTAAAATCTGGAGTGTAATTCAAACAATGACTGCGCTGCTGATCCCTTTCACACATACAAATATTTCTTCATCAGAGCACCACTCAGAAGCATCTACTCGCAAAAACTGAATGGCTTCATAATACAATTAATTAGATTATTTCACTAATGCACCCATTTGATGTATCTGTTTTACCCCCCTCATGTAATAAAAGCATTTTTAAAAGGGCAGGAATGGGCATGGCGGGAGGTGGTGTCTCTATTCTGTTCATTTATGATAATTACCTTTTGTCTTCCTGTGCTACCTTCTTAATTAGGACTTTGCTTAATTAAAAAAAGTGACTCACGATTCAAAGTAATGCAGCTGCTTTAGGTGTTAAACTTTCATTTCACTACTCCTGCACCATACCCAAAAGTTACAAATTTGCAGTATCATAAATACCATTTTAATCATAGTATTTATACAAGTATAAAATACAAAGGAGGACATGTTTCTGATTCTACCAGCACTGTTCCAAAAGCCTTTTCTGCCATTAAGAAACTACTAACTAACTGCTAACTAACTACGAGTATTTGCAGAATCTTTGGGCCTAAAAAATTACAGTAAGGTTATTTTGTTTTGAGAGCTCCTCAGCACTACCTTGTCAGTATGGTAATGCCTGAGGCCTGTACTATGAAGCACAGGCCTGTAAGCAGTTCTCCAGAAAATAGCATCATCAAACCTGGAAGATCCCTCAGACCTCAGACAGCAAGAGGGTCTAAAGTTTTTTAAGAGCACCTAAAGTCTTTGTCTTCCCCTGTTGAGCATCACTAGAATCTTATTGTTCTATATGTCTTAATGTATGATCCTAAAACTGGGCACCTATTTGCAGACCTTATGTCCAATTTGCACGTAAAATAAGCCTTCGTTTGAGTTCTGTTTTTATTTTTGTTCTTTACTTGCTCTCAGACCATTGAACATCACCAAGGCTGCAGCTGAATGAATAAAGCTGTTTTACACATTCATTTAATTTTCTAATTATTGATTTAATGGAATATGCGGTAATCTGTCAGATTCTCCCGAGTCTTAATGATAGAACTGTGATACTAATAACTCTGTTAACTTACACAGCTGGCACTTGCTGGTTTTCCTACCTGCCTTCAAATAGGCTAGATTTTATCAATATAGTTCTGTTTTTCCACTCTTAGTGACCAAAGCGCCTTTTTAATACTTTACTTTTTCTGTGATACACACTCACACCACTGATTTGTCTGCTGCAGCTGTGTTCATATTTTTTTTAAATTATAGTCTTATCTTACTTTGTAAAATAAGGTACTCTGCTGCCAGTAGACCTGACCATGTTTCTGATTGGTCATATGCTGTCAACACCACTCCTAGCTAGATGAAAAATGATAGGTTTACTTAATGGAGGGAAGGGTAAGTGAAGCCAGCTAAGGAAATGATATCCTGGGTATTCTGAAGTCGCTATGTATTACAGACTCCTGGTTTCATAAAAACAAAGACAAAATAATCAAAATGGCAACAGCCAAAATGCCACAAACCAACTTGTTGCATCACTGTGACTACAAACATTTGTGTTCTTTAATTTGATTGAATTTATCCTAATATTGAAAGGAATATGTGTGACACATAAATGTTTTAACAGTCAGTGCCTAGATTGTGAGGGTTCATAAGTAATTGGACACTTGGCTCCTAAATATTTGCCACAAAAAAGCTCATATTTGGGTTAGAGATGATTTAGGTGGAGTTATCTGTCGGGGGGGGGTTGACCACAAGTGAAGAAAATATTAATGAGGAGCAACAAAGCAAAAATCTCTTGGAGAGAGATGCCAAAGTCAGCAGTTTGGTACATTTAGAAAGAGGAGGTGTGCACACGATTGGCAAGTAACCTCCCCGACTGAGCAGCAAAGGTCTTGTGAATAAACAGAAAATTATCTGTACAGTAACTCTTTGACTGTACAGCAGCAGCAGACTTAGAAGTGTGAGGTAGTATTCATTTTTGAGTCCAAACTTTATCGCCTCTTTAAAGATGAACCAAATGAGTGAGGCCCCTCACACAGACATCCAGTGTAAAGACAAAGACACACCATGAAGCAGTCCATTTAGACCAGTGTCACCACTACATATTGTTCTCGTCCCAAGGCTAATGCAGTGTGTCTGTGTGTGTGTGTGTGTGCATGTGTGTGAGAGAAAGAGGGAGGAGGGGGGGATAATAGTATTCTTGGTAATGGATGTGAAGGGCTTCAAATTGGATGTTATTAGGACTACAAGGCTTTACCACATACTTTACATGAACACAATGGAGTGGAAAGACACAGGCAGTGGGAGTTTGGAGGTTGGAAGTCTCAGATTTTTCTTGTCCTTTTTTCCCCCCAGGGGGGCACATGAAGAATCCTCTGGCTATCAGCATTTCAAATGACTTTTTGTAACTAAAAATGAAAAGGTCTCACTCACAAAATACTGTCTTGGTGATTGTCAAAGGTTTTTCTCACAAAAAAAGGCTACACTGAGGCTGTAGTCAGACATGTTTCAGTACACTGATTACTTCTGATTACTTTTGAACAGTTTGTGCACAGGTGTGTTTTTTTTTTTTAAACAACTCTTAATCTTAAATGCACTTTTTTCCTGAGAATAAGATGAAAAGGAACTGTTTCCCCCATAAAATCTAGGCAGATTTTGTTAGCATTGTGGAGCTGCTGTTTTATTTTATTTTATTTTTTTGTTTTGTTTTGTTTTTGTTTGTTTGGGGGTTTTTGTGTGTGTGTGTGTGTGTGTGTGTGTGTGTGTGTGTGTGTGTTGCCATCTTAACCAGCCTCTGGCTATAGCTTTGTGTTAAACTGATAAATATGAAAGTGGTATCAATATCCTCAGCTAGCAACACCTCAAACATGTTTTAATTGGCCTATTATAGATCAATATTTTGCAAAGCAAAATCTAGTGTGAGTGGCCAAGTGAAGTCATGTGAGCCTTTTTACAAAACATGTGTGAGACCTTCCTCCTCCCAGAAAACTAAACTTCAGTGCAACCTGCCTATAGATACATTATAAACCTGAAAGCAATTTATAGCATATGTGTGAATAAATGTGTGTAAAATGTGGAGCTAAAATGAAGCTATAAAAAGGTCTATTTTAAAGACAAACTTTTCCTAAACATAAATTCTGGTGCCTTGACCTAACAAACAGTAAACAAACACGTTTAAAGTGAATGAAAGCAAAGTTTAAAAGTGGTCTCAGATAAGTCTCTTCTGGTTGTTTTTTTCCTATTCCATTATGGAAATACTTCTTCATGTTGTTATCGGTATTTTATGTGTTCACTTTTTATTTTTCTATTTATATATGTAAATACATGCGCGTATCTGTGTGTAGAGGTATACGTACTTTTTACAGCACTGTGGTCAGTGAAAGCTGTGTATAATGTGCTTTATAAACAAATTTTACTTGTTTACTTACTTACATTCAGGAATGCTATGGGTTGTTTCAGACAGAAACAAATGATTGACGTGAATGTTTATTTGGAGGACTTAAACACTTAAACAAAACAAAACAAAAAAAAAAATTGAAATAATTTGGTCTTCTATTAAGTCAAAGTGGACCTACTATACCTTTGTCCTGCTCTAAACTTTTATCCTTGGACTAGTGTCTTGGAGTAGGTTTACATGATTCACAGTTCAAAAGAATCCTTACTCATCTCATATGGGGTCTTTGTCAGTTCATCTACTGACTTTTTTCTCCTCTCTTTTTAAGACCCCCCCCCCCCCCCCCCCCCCCCCCCCCCTTTTCTTTTTCTTTTTTTCTTTTTCTTTTTTTCTTTTTGTTTTTTTTTTATTTTTTT
>VUQI01008280.1:11703-24544 GCA_015106735.1 Paratilapia polleni | reverse complement strand
ATTTTCTGTGCTCATAATTCCATCAATTTTGACAAGATCCCCAACACCACTGGCTGAAATGCAGCCTCTAACCATGACAGAGCCTCCACTGTGTTTTACAGATGGATGTAGACAATCACTGTTGTACCTCTATCCTGACCTCCTCTGTCCATAATGATGATGCCTGGAACCAAAAATTTCAAACTTGGATTCATCACTCCATAAGACCTGATGTCACTGATTTTCAGACCTCAGCCTTTTCTTCCTGTTTCCCTTCTTTGAGAATCACTTCTTGATAGCCACCCTTCCACTGAGACCATTTCTGATGAGGCTTCAGCGAACAATAGATCGACTGAAGAGCCAGATGCATCTCTCAGGTCCTCGATCAGGTCTTTGCTGGATTTTTGGTATTTCTTAAGGACAAGACTTTCAGATACTGTTCATTTGCTGTAGATAGATTTTTAAGCCTGCCACTTCTTCTTTTGTCCTCCACTTGTCCAGTTTTCAGCTAACAGCTCTTTGGGAATCACCTTGGTGCAAAAATACTATTTTATCCATGTCAAACTGTTTTATCTTTGCCATTTCTGTAGAAAACAAATAAACAAAAAAAAAAGGGAACAAGTTATGTGTTTTTGCAACAGGCTGCTAATTCCTAAATATGCAATTTAAAATTGGTTCTTTGCTAAGTTGTCTGATATGTGTAGACACAACGCTGATTCATCGCTTGAGTTAGGTGTCTTATTTATGCTTGAATGATTCATAGGTCAGTGTTAAGTGGTTTAACAAACAAAAAGAAACATTCCTCTGAAAATGGTCAGGTACAAAGACTGGACTGAAATAAGTGAAAAAGCAGCCAATGTCCAAAGAAAAACTTTGGAAGACCTTCAGAAAGCCTGGAGAGCTATTACTACAAAAAAGTCTGGCTCACTGAAAGCAAATCATAAAGAAATGAGGGGTGGTTCAAGATTTTTGCACAGTACTGTAATAATTTTGGATGATTTTCTTTTAGTCTGAAGGCCAGGGGTGCATACCACCAGTACAAAAAGCCTATTGTTGCTGGTGAAATGCATCACTTCTTAGTATACTTACTGCTCCAATGTCAACCTTCGGAAACCAATGAAATGCCACTTTCATGGGTAAAGACAAGATTTTGCTCCCTTTTCATTCCTATATGGAATCCAGGGAAATGTCTTCTAAAAAAAAAAAAAAAGCTGCATAATAAACAACTTTGTGAACAGCTGTTCTTAGCCCACTGGCATTGCTCTCACAGTTTGGATTTAGAATTCTCCTCATGCTGTTATTATAGTATGTAACTAAAATGCTGATAATAAGTTCTTTAACCCAGAAAACGTGACATCAGCCTTTTTCCATATAGGACTCACTGTGAGTCTTTGAAAAATTCTGATTTCTTAGTCTGCATAGTGAGGGATTAAAATTCTTACCTTGACTGCTGCGTAACACATGTACTGTTACCTTTGGGAGTGGTCAGCAGTCACAACAGGTAAAAAAAAACAAAACAAAATGGAGCATTTCAGTGGGGTGTAGTGTCAGTGTAGCTGCATCAGAGTGCAAGTACTACACCTGCTTGACAGTAAATTGTAATGTATCTACAGTTCTCACATGGGTGTGTGCTGGTACTGATAGGCTATATGAACTTGCGCTTGGCTGTGATTTTATTCAGTGTCAGTAACTCAAAAGCACCTCTCTACTGGTCTGCTCTCAGTGTCAGCCTCGAAATACCTGTCATGCTGTCACACAGTGGCAAACAAGGCTGCTATTGTGTCCAGGTGCTCCTTTGTTTGCTTGACCTTGCTGGGCTGCTCTTCATGACGACACACCAAGTTACACAATGGGAAAAGAGAGGTAGGCTGGTACTAGTGGCCTTGGGATATTCACCACATCAGCCATGACTATTCCACACCACTGCTATGTTTAGATTTGGTGGGAAACTTGCCTGAGAGCTCCAGGGTTATAATGACTGATAACTTCAAATATGTTTTGAACATTTTACAGTGCCCTTTTCAGTAGTGACAGCTCTGCTGATTTCACATTTCATGTTTCAGTGTTTATGCTACATTTTGCTAACAGCGTGCAAACATTAAGTGATATCTTGTTTTTTCGTCAGCAGGTGTGTAATATTCACATTGTTACTGCTCTGTACTTTTCAGTATTTCATCCAGCTACAGACCTTTTCTAAACACAGCAACACGCATGAGCACAAATGTCTGGAGAGTCCCTGCAGACTTAACACTGAATCCAGTGGAATCTGGATGAGGTCCAGTGCACACAGAAAAAAGAAAACACTCCTTATATTTTCTTCACACAGTATGTCACTAATAGTCATTTCCTATGGGTGGACCAAGATGGACGTTCAAGTTCGTTGTTGTTTTCTCAAGCGATGGTTAAAAACAATAGAGTATCAGCTATGAAAGCATATAGGCCTGATATTTTTCCACTGAAGTAAACTGATTGGCTGGAAAGACAGGGTCACAAATGAAAACATGTGTTCGGGTTATAAGGGTTCCTAAGCTGGCACGGATTCAGGGTGGGGAACAAAGGAGGTTTGCCTGAGTGCCTATTTCCCTCTAATGGAGGAAGCATATGATCCCTTCTGTCGGAGTGCAGGTGGTTCCCCTCTCCCTAACTCAAGCAGAATGGACCTGCTCCATCAAACAGCCAACAAAGCTTTGTTCCACAGCACTGATATGAAAACTGATACAGAAAGGCTACATCTGCTCTGTGCAAAACAAAAAGAAACAAAGTTTATAATTTTTCAGTGTTTCAGTCTGAAGCTCAATGTGCTTGATAACAATATAACTCTCAAAATAAAGCGTCACTTCCACTGGTCAGTCATTGGTAATCATAAAAACTCAAAGTGTTATCTTGCAGGCTGACAGCGAGTGAGTGATAACAGCAACAAAGAACAAGAAAATACCAACAGATTCTCAAGCAAAAAAAAAAAAAAGATAAAAGTGGGAAATAACTCACTGAACAGAAAGCAGAAATATAGGCAGATGAACACAAGCATCAATGGACCAACATGACCCCAGCTCTACTCAGCTGACCTGCCTGTGGCAGTGTGTGGCACTCAGACCATCCTCAGTCTGCAGCTCAGCACAGAGCCAGGCTTTGTGCCTGAACCCAGTGCTGATTATAGAGAAAAATCTGATTGTTGTCATGGGTTCACCGTCTGGGGCAAAGTGTGTTGCTGATGATGATTATTAAGCTAAGAATGTGCTGCTGGCTCTCATCAAGAGTTTTGAGCCATATTTCAGGGGGAAAAAAAAAAGATGTTGGCTGTATCATTTGTGCAATACAAAACAATTACTCAAATTATACGACATCTATATGTCATTTACAAAATGTTGGTTAAAGCATTTACTTTGCTTCTTCCTATTAATTCAGGTGGTGATGGAAGGTCACTGAGCTGCAGACAAATCTGTGATTGGTCTTCAGAAATAATTTAACACTTTCCCTGCCAGAGTATTGTTTTGAACTTGCCAGTGACTCATGAATCACTAATCATTCGAGACCTCCCAGAATATTCAAAAGAAGAGCAGAAAGTTAGATTTTTTCGCATGATGTGAAGACACTGATTGCTGGAATATTTCATCATTGGTGGGGATAATGTTAAAAATAAACCAAAAGCCTGCATAAGATTCAGTTTCATTCTATTAAACTCTACCTTAATCAAGCTAAATACTAAAAATAGTTTGTTTTTTATTAAAGGGCCAGTTATAATAAATTAAGCTAGCAAAGCGCTAACCCTATAGCATAAAGCACCTGCATCAAATATTGGCATGCAGCATCAAAGCAAATAACCTACTGGGCAAAGTTATGCATTATGTCATCAATACAAACAGCTTCCTATTCACACATTCTGCTGATTTCAGACTGCCATTAGCATTCATTCCAGCCATTTTCACACATTAACCCTGGACAATGTTACAAGAATTAGGACAGGACACTGTCCAAAATCACATGACAGGAGATAGTCTGCTTCAGGCTGCCTAAGAGGAGTGGACAGGAGGATGGACACGTGACAGTTTAATATCTGACTGTACTGACTCTAACATTTGCATTCTCACATGCACCTGCATTAGGCATGTCTGTAAAAGTTCAAGGTTGCGTTGCATGTGTGAAAGTGTGAGTGTCAAATGTTGAATCTGTTTAGCTCTGTTGCGTTCCTTCAGTAGCTAATTGATGCCTTTGTTGTAGCTCCAAACAGCAGTGAGAGCGAGTTTTTATAAGGGTCACAGTATGAGTGACAACTTTCACAGTGCAAGTAGTCATTCTGACCAATTGTTCGTGTAATAACATCTGTAGGGGCAGCTTTAAGTTTATGCAGTGCAGTTTTCAGCTTTAGCTCTTCCCATTTGGGCCTTCAACAACAGAAAAAAAAAAATTTCTTCTGCTGCTGATGTTGAATGACAGCTTGGCAGAAGTTCAGGAGATGCTGGGGTTGAACGAGTTGTCCCCCTGAGAGAGTGGCCGTATGCTGCTGGGGAAAGAGCCAGAGGACCTGGGAGTGCCTGGCTGTAACTGCTAAAGTTCTGTATGTCAAAGCTGTATAAGGTTTCACAGGCAGAGGCAGGGAACTAGCCTGGGAGAACATTCAACTGCAGGGAAGTGCGTAGTCAGGAAGTGAACAATAATTCAAAACAGAGCTCCAACAAAAGAGGGCCTGCAGATATGTTGACTTTATAACATGTCATCCATTCATGCATTCAGTCATAAAAGAAAATAAAAAAGTCATGCAGGAGGTTTCAGATGAAAACAGTGCATTCAAACGTGTTTTGGTAAGAAAAAAATGGAATATTCTTTACACATGCCTAGAAAATTGCAGTTATATTCTACTCATATATATAATCTATGGGTATTTCAGCACTTTTTGTTACTGCTGGAATTCACTGTGTCTGACATGTCTCATCATAGATGCTGTATTCCATAAAGAATAAAACTGCAAATGCTACAAAGGTTGTTTTCAAGCCTTCAGGGGTGAGAAATTACCAAAGTCAGAAACAACTGTAAACAGAGCCTTATCTAACTGAGAAACACTGTGGACCGTCTCTCTCATTGGAATTAATTAGAAGTTAGAAAAGGAGTGTTAAAGTGGGATATTTTAAACGTCATCCTCTTCCACTTTTCTGACGGCATATAACCTAGTTAAACATCACCACAAAGGGGGCTTCAAAGCCATTTATGTCCACACAGCTGTGTGTGAATATTTCATGTTTTGGTATTTTTGAAGGCGTTAAAGTTTATAAGGTACTGAAATGCTCTCTAACCAGAGTCATGCACATGCAGCAGCCACATACACACACACAGCCGTCTTGTTACGCTTTTTGTACGGCTGTGGTAAAAAAAAAAAGTGATCCATTTCAGTGAGCAGTCAGTAAAGCGTGAGTTGCTCTGTGGGTTGGGAGGACTCAGTCGTTCTCTGTGTTGAGTGGGATCGTCTGCTCGGTCACACTGTGCTGTGCTGCATTTACTGTCCTCAGCAGGAAGCTGCCTCACCCACAGGCTGATTCTCTGCCATGGGCTTCAAAACTCCAGGTCTGCAATGACTTTTCCCTGTGATCCAAAGCGGCACTGCTGCTGCACTAACTCAGACATGTCCGTGTGTTCGTGGGTGTCCATGTATGAGTGTGCTTGTACATTCACATAAATGGATAGAATGGTGTGTAATTTGCAGTTGTTGTTTTTTTTTTTGTTTGTTTTTTTGTTGTTGTTGTTTTTAACAATCCCTTTGGCACTAGTTTCAGAACCTGGATGTAATTTTTCAAAAGCCACAACTGATGATCAAAATGCACATTTTTCAAATCTCTAACACTTTTTTCTAATTGCTTGGATGCTTGAACTGAAATCACCAGTTCAAAAAGACACAACTCAACACCAAAGTACTACCATTTCAAAATGCAATTCATACATTGCATTTGAGATAACTGTCTGCTCATTTCGTTACAGTGATCTATCAATGACAGCTCGACAGGAGTCCAGGAGATGTTGAGGTTGAACAAGTTGACCCCTGTGATAAGTAACTGTTGCATTTCTTTCAGCATACAGTTTTGGAAACTCAGGAGCAATATCCCATGTTCATATCATGACAATTTCAGGCCAATGAGATCCACAGACATCAATACATGACTGATGACTGATTTCAACTTGTGGTACAAGTATAAATGAGTGTCATCCACAGCAAAATAGTCACAGGAATATCAGAGGCCACCACCATGAGTCAGGATCCAGGAGAGGGGGGTTGAAGCCACTGGTTTGCATATCCAAGGAGGAGAGGCAAGGGAATGATCCAGGTTCCTAACAGGTGAGGGTGGACCAGCCCAATGGTAAATGGACTGGTACTTATATAGCGCTTTATACTACAGGCCACATTCACCCAGTCACACATACATTCATACAGCACTTTTATCTACACTTAGATGCTTACTAACATTCACACACACTCACACTCCAATGAATGCAACGTGGGGTTCAATATCTTGCCCAAGGATACTTTGGCATGCAGACTAGGGGAGCCAGGGATTGAACCACTGACCTTCTAATTAGTAGACGACTCGCTCTACCTCCTGAGCCACAGCCACCCCAAATGGCATCCATGGGAGAGTTCCAAGGAGAAAACTACTGCTGACCAAAAAGAACACAAAGGCTCGTCTCACATTTGCCAAAAGACATCTTAATAATCCATAAGACTTTTGGGAAAATATTCTGTGGACTGACGAGACAAAAGTTGAACTTTTTGGAAGGTTTGAGTCCCATTACATCTGGTGTAAAACTAACACAGCATTTCATCAAAAGAATATCATACCAACAGTCAGACATGGTGGTGGTAGTGTGATGGTCTGGGGCTGCTTTGCTCCTTCAGGACCTGGACAACTTGCTGTAATTGATGGAACCATGAATTCTGCTCAGAAAATCCTGAAGGAGAATGTCTGTCATCAGTTTGTTCCCTGAAGCTCAGGCACACTTGGGATATGCAGCAGGACAATGATCCGAAACACTCCAGCAAGTCCACCTCTGAATGGCTCGCAAAAACAAAAAAACAAAATGAAGGTTTTGGAGTGGTCTAGTCAAAGTCGGGACTTAAATCCAACTGAGATGCTTTGGCATGACCTTAAACAGGCCGTTCATGCTCAAAAACCCTCCAATGTGGCTCAATTAAAACAATTCTGCAAAGAAGAGTGGGCCAAAATTCCTCCACAGCGATGTGAAAGACTCATTGCAGTTCTTGCTGCCAAGGATGGCACAACCAGTTATTAGGTTTAGTGGGCAATTACTTTCTCATAGGACCAGATAAGTTTGGATAGCTTTTTTTCCCTTAATAAATGAAATTATCACCTTAGGGTGAATTTGTTGGGACGTCCATTCCTGGGAAATTTGTGGCATTGCATTCACATACACCAAATTGCCAAAACATCTGCTTTTATAGATGTGCTCACATTTGTTGATAAGCCAGGTGCCACTCCTGTCTACCAAGAACAGGAAACTGAGGCCACAATAGAAAACTGGAAAAACGTTGCCTGGTCTAATGAGTCTTGATTTCTGCTGCAACATTCGGATGGTGGGGTCAGAATTTGGTGTAAAAAAAAAAATGAAAGCATGGATCCATCCAGCTCTGTATCAATGGCTGAGGATGGTGGTGGTGTAATGGTGTGGAGGATATTTTCTTAGCACACTTTGGGCCCCTTAGTACAAACTAAGCATCTTTTAAATGCCACAGCTTGTCTGAGTATTGTTGCTGACCAGGTCCATCCCTTTATGACCACAGTGCACCCATCTTCTGATGGCTGCTTCCAGCAGGATAACGCACCATGTCACCAAATAGTGAGTTGACAATACTCAAATGGACTCTACAGTCACCAGATCTCAATCCAATAGAGCACATATGGGATGTGGTTGAGCACGAGAGTTGCATTGTGGATGTGCAGCCAATAAATCTGCAGCAACTGTGTGATGCTATCATGTCAATATGGACCAAAATCTCTGAGGAATGTTTCCAGCACTTTGTAGAATCTATGACACAAAGAATTAAGGCAGTTCTGAAGGTAAAAGGTGGTCCAACCCAGTACTAGCAAGGTGTACCTAATCAAGTATCTTGAGTGTATATCTTTCCCATTCCAAATATAACTGTGTGTTTTTAAATTCTATTTTACCATCACGTTACCCTACATAATCAGAGATGTAATGTCACACATGGTACAGTACAGACACAACACTTGTGAACCACATTTGTGAAATTCAGTCAAGCTACTAGCATTATATAGATCAGTGTTCATGAAATCAATATTTATTAGCCTTGTACTGACTGTGTTGACAAACTAAACATACTGAATTGACTAAGATAGGCGTGTCACCCTTAGCAAGTCAGGGGTACTTATTGAATATTTATGAAAAATGTCAGAGGTTTAAAATAAACAAGGTGGTAGGTTAAAATTGCAGTTCCACTTCAAAGAAATAACCTTTGTAATTAATGTTTTGAAGGTTCTTATTCAAACAAAGTCCAAATAAAAACTGCATCAGTAGGTCCAGATGAAAGCAAAGGACACACAAAAAAAAAAAAAAAAAACTTTCTGTAATACTAGGCTCTGAGCTACTGAGCTCATCTTCATCTGGCAAAACTAACTACTGACTGACAGTGTACATTGTGCATTTGCAAGTGCATACAGTTGTGTGCATCTGAATGTGTGCATTTCTGTGTGCCCTTAATTTAAAAAACAAAAGGACAAAAAAAAAAGACAAAATCAATGGTATCGTTATGAAACCATTTTTTACCTTGACATTAGAAAACTGATCAGGAACCAATAAAGGAATCATTAGTAGGATCTATAAGCAGAATTGCTAATGGCATTGGTAGCAATAAAATCTTATTATAACCATCTCTGGGAATTCATTTTACAATTCTGAAAAAAGGAAACATTTTACAAGAGAAACAAAATGTCATTAAAATAAAATACTCAGTGTTTGCATTGTAGCAATCATTTTTGGTTTCATTAACTCACTGAAGATGAGATTCAGAACAGTGATTCAAGTGTTTAATTAAATGTGAACTTTTTAAAACCTAAACTATCTTTTTTTTTTTTTTTTTGGTGGTCTCTTGACAAAAGTGAGAGCCAGTTTGGAGCTGCAGTGACAAAAGACCGCCTGTTACAAAGTTGCAATTGCCAATGATTTTGAACCAAATTCTTGCAATGTAACTGCAACTATGAGCCATGTCTACAAACCAGCTAAACAGCAGATGACATAAAATGGAACAGAAAACTCTGGCAGGCACAGCTTTTCCTAAGTACCAATTTAATATAAAGTTCAAGAGAAAAAACAAAGACCAATCAAAAAGATGGAAGTGAAGTAAAAGAAGTTTGAGGCCTATACACACATTTCAGTCACTGCACAGTCTGAACACGAATGAGTTAGAAAAGTGTTTTGTTTTTGGTTTTTTTGGTTTTTTTTTGAAAAAGGCTCAGGGGGTATTCTGGGGCCAAGCATATAACTGTATTCATCTGGGTTGTTTCATTCAAGTTTTGTAGTGTGTGTGCAGAAAATCATGACTCGTACTTGCTAAACATGTTATAGGACAAAGAACAGAGGGAAGGGAGTGGTAGTTATGAGGGAAAAAAAATTATTGTGATGTTATTGGGTGTTGATTATTTTCAGTTGTGGCATAGCGTGTGCACTGTTAGGAATGGTCTTTCTGTGGATGCGTTAAGGGGTGCGTATACTGTGCATGTGACAGTAAACCTAATTGCTCTTCACCTTTACTTCAAAAGCCTTAAGCCTGGTCAGCACTCAGCCTATCAGAACAAAGAGCCAGTCTGTGAGCAGAAGAGAGCTGAAGCAACCCATCTAACTGGATTACCTTCACACTCGCTCTGTCATACTGTGCTGAATAGTGTGCTAAAACTAAATTAAGTGACAAAAATGGTCCCTTTCTATGATTTCTGGTGTCCTGTCCCTCTCCCGGTAGCCTGAACAAGGATTGGTTTCATTGTGGATTTTCTGTTTTTTGGTATTCCTCTCACTGCTGCGTCTCCTCCTCCTCCTCCTTCCTTAGCACTCATTTCATTTGCATTGATAAGTATGTTTCTCAATTTGGGGAATAAAGAATAAGTGTCTGAAACTGCCTCTTGCTATCTAGACACAGCTGTGAAAAAGCCAGCTACAAAGCTGGAATAAATCTGTTTGCAATTACAGAGGAGACAGAAAGCTTCAGCTGTCAGTGAGATATGTATGCTCCTCATCTCTTTCTCTCCCGCGCACACAAATTCAAAGATGCTTCACTCTGTATCACTGTCAGAAAAAAAAATACAAAATTGCCAAAGTAGTTTACATTACAACAATGATAAAGAATACACACAAATCAAAATAATAAGTTTTTCCAATAACCCTTCAGTCACTCCTCTGTCTGTCATTGAAGAAAATTCTAAGGCTGAATTCACTTTATTTTTGTGGAAATCTGATCGCTGGAGTGTTTTTGTTGTCTCTTTGTATTAGCCAAAAAAGCCACTGAAAGTGACAGTACAGACAGGCAGTTCCAAGTTAACAATACACATCAACACATAAGCTGTGCTCATCTTCTACCCACGGCTGTAAAGGAGATACACTATAAAAGTCTGTAAAGTCTTAAGTTCAAGATTTCATTGAAGACATTTTGTGACAGAACAGAAGAAAAAACAAGCATAAACATCAAAATAATGATGGATGAAATCCATTTAGCTTCCTTCAATTTGGAGGTTTTTTTTTTGTGGTACATGCTGGGTCAGTGTTTGTCTGTCGTGGCTTAGTGGGATGCTTTAACATAATGGAAAAATTGTTGATATGATAAGTAATGCTTTTTTGGGCATGCTAGAGAAGGGTTCTGAGGAAGGTAATGTAAATTTGTCATTCAGTCAATAAGTATAATAAAACTAGTGAAATCTGTGAGCTAGTTCAGGTTGGCAGCTTGAGCTGTCCTGCATCATGTACACATAACATGACTAAATCTCCTCACATGATAAACAAACATACACATGCACACAAATTTTATGTTCTGTTTAAGCTGCAAAATTTCCTTTCTCTTCCTCTGACATGTCAGTGCTGTTGCTGCCATGCATCACTGCCTACTGTTTTAACCCCTCAGCTACCCCAGTATCCACCTGTAGGCTCTGTGGGGATATTTAGCACTCCCCAATTTTACATGTAGCATAGTTGTCAGAGAATAATGAGCTGAGAGCCAAATTTTGTTCTGTATTTTGTAATAAACTAATGATGTCGAACAGGAGCTGTCTCACTGAAATAACACTCTCATGAACCTCAGATGAAGTATGACTTTAATGCTTGCATGTTCACATACTGGTGGTGAACATGGTGAAAAACAGTACTATAATGCTTTAGTTCTGCTTTAGCCACTTTCAGTGTTTATATTGTTATCCATCATACAAGCACAAAAGGGCAGTCCGAGATTCATTTTGTAACAGACAGTAGGGTTTCAGATATAGAATGTATATAAAAGATGGATACACAGCACTGTGCAAAAGTCTTGAGCCACACAATATTTCTTTACATTTTGCTTTCAAGGAGCGAGACTTTCTTATAATTTTTTTAAGTGGTTCTCCAGGCTTTCTGAAGGTCTTTAAAAGTTCTTCTTTGGACATTGGCTGCTTTTTCACTCATTTTCAGTCCAGTCCTTGTACCTGGTACCTTGTACCTTGTTTTTTTTGGTTTGTTTGTTTTGGTTTTGTCCATCCATCCATCCATTTTTATTTATTTTTTTGTTTGTTTTTGGTGTTAAGCCACTTAACGCTGACCTATATAGTATTTTTGCACCAACAAGGTAATTTCCAAAGACCTAAACTTAGCACCAAAAGTAAGGAAATTTGTGTTTGGTCAATTATTTCTTTGTTGTAACAATGCTTCTTGGCAATAAATCTCATACCGTTGGAAAGCCTGTTTATTTCCCTTTAAATGGTGCCACATTTGTAAGGAAAATGCATTTGTGGGTTGAGCAGCAGAGCTGAGTATGTGGGTTGCGCCCATGAAGAACTTGCCAAATCTCCTCTGCCAATGCCAAACAACTTATTCTGCTATTGACTCTTGTTTGGTGTCATTTATTGGATTGGGTGATTGAAGTCTGAAGAAACAAGACATATTGGCAATTCAACAATTTATTCATTTAACAAACAGGGGCCTCAGTAGCATGTGGAAGAACCATACACAGACACAACAGCCTGGTACCTCCTCCTCATGCTGGTCAGCAGCTTGGTCACAAATTGCTGTGGGATGGCATCCCATTCTTCAAACAGCATTTGTCGCAAGTCAGCTAGTGTGGTTGTGTTGGTCATTCTGGCATGAACAGCACACCCAAGCTGATCCCACAAGTGTTCAGTGGGGTTGAGGTCAGGACTGCAGGCAAGTCATTCCATCCTCTCCACTCCCTTCTTGTGGAGGTAGTCTCTGATAAACCCTGCTCTGTGGGGGCGAGAGTTGTCATCTTGGAGGATAGAGTTCGGTCCCAAACTGTGGAGATATGAGATTGCCACTGGTTGCAGAATCTCATCTCGATATCTCTCTGCACTGAGATTGCCTCCAATGATGACGAGCCTTGTTTTTCCAGAGAGGGAGATGCCTCCCCACACCATCACACTGCCTTCACCAAAAGCTGTTACCCTATCGGTGCAGCAATCAGCATAGCCTTCTCCACACTTTAACCCTACGATGCAACTGCGTAGGCAGAATCTGGACTCATCGCTGAACATAACATCCCTCCACATGTTCAGGTTCCAGTGCACATGACTTCAATCATCCAATCCAATAAATGACACCAAGTAAGAGTCAATAGCAGAATAAGCTGTTTGGCATTGGCAGAGAAGATTTG
>VUQI01008274.1:28736-39613 GCA_015106735.1 Paratilapia polleni | reverse complement strand
TATAGAGCAGTGGAGACGTGATGAATCACGCTTTTCACGAGTCTGGGTTTGGCGGTTGCCAGGAGAACGGTACTTGTCTGACTGCACTGTGCCAAGTGTAAAGTTTGGTGGAGGGGGGATTATGGTGTGGGGTTGTTTTTCAGGAGTTGGGCTCAGCCCCTTAGTTCCAGTGAAAGGAACTCTTAATGCTTCAGCATACCAAGACATTTTGGGCAATTTCATGCTCCCAACTTTGTGGGAACAGGTCCATAAAGACATGGATGAGAGAGCTTGGTGTGGAAGAACTTGACTGGCCTGCACAGAGTCCTGACCTCAACCCGATAGAACACCTTTGGGATGAATTACAGCAGAGACTGCGAGCCAGGCCTTCTCGTCCAACATCAGTGTCTGATCTCACAAATGCGCTTCTGGAAGAATGGTCAAAAATTCCCATAAACACACTCCTAAACCTTGTGGAAAGCCTTCCCAGAAGAGTTGAAGCTGTTATAGCTGCAAAGGGTGCGCTGACATCATATTAAACCCTATGGATTAAGAATGGGATGTCAGTCAAGCTCATATGCATGAGAAGGCAGAGGAGCGAATACTTTTGGCAATATAGTGTACCTAAAATTTATTAAAACTTTAATATGAAAAAAGATATATGATTGGTCCATACTGAGTGATAAAATGGCACCCCACATGGCAGTGTGCAAAACACACAAATAGGTCACACTCACTTTACATTCTCAATTGCTGCACCCTCAAAGATGATTTATTTTCTCCTCCCATAATTGTTGTTTACCAACTTCATTGTTCATACCCTGTGCAAAGGAATGGAAATCCTTTCGTATTATGCGCTGCACCTCCCACCGTGTTAAAGCAGGGGAGGAGATTAAGGATAGAGAAACCAGAGCAGATTGGCCAGACAAAGTTAACCTAGATACGGTATAGACATGTTTACATGTGGTGTCTCCTCTTAGCCTAAGTGTGTCTGCACTTGGCATCCTGCTTTGGCTCACTGTCACAACGATGGTAGCAGTGTTGAGAAAAATAGTAGTGAACCTTTTGTGTGCATGTTGGTGTGTTGTTGTTTTTTTTTTTTTTCGTTTTTTTTTTGTAATTATACTGAACAAATTGTCACTGCAAGCTTGTCACATACTGGCACTTGGCCAGAATGAAAGCCCTGGGTCCTCATTTAGCATCATTTTATTGCTCCGTAATAATAGCATGTTGTCAGATGTGGAGATATCAACACTGTCCACATATGGAGGCTGGAGGTGTGGCATTCATATGAATAACAGGACTTTTGCTCTTGTCATTTTCAGTCAGTGATTGGTTGGATTTAGGCACCACAAGTATGTTTAGAAGGAAATCATGTTTTTTGTTTAAATGTACTCTTCAACAACATTAACCACATTATACATTTCAGATTTTGACTGACTTTTATTGAAATCTGAATACCCTTAACATCAGAAAATAATATAGCATATATAAGTCCTTATCCTTTCCCACATGCTCAACACGAGGCTGCCTGTTGAGATCTCAGAAAAGGAGGTATTTTGAGTGTAATACATTCTATGATCAAAAGTACTGGGCCACCTACACATTACTCCTACAGGAGCTGCTCGGCCGTGGAAACCCATGCCACGAAGCTCCTGGTGCACAATTTTTGTGCTGATGTTAAAGCCAGAGGAGGTTTGGAATTCTGCAGTTACTGAGTCAGTAGCGTGTTGGTGATTTTTATGCACTCTGTAACTTTACATGGTCTGCCACTTTGTGGCTGAGTCACTGTGGTTCCTAAATGCTTCCACTTTGCAATAATATGAATTACAGTTGATTGTGGAATATCTAGGAGGGAAAATATTCACAAACTAACTTGTTGCATTGGTGGCATCCTGTTACAGTATTACTCTCTAATTCAGCAAAGCTCTTTAGAATGACCTATTCTTTCACAAATGTTTGTAAAGGTAGACTGCATGACTAGGTGCTTGATTTTATACACCTGTGGCAATGGGACTGAAAATACCTGAATTCAGAGATTAAGAAGTGTGGCCCACTACTGTCCATATAGTGTACCTTTGCTGTGGCAAATTGCCTATATAGTGCAGATGGGTGGCTGAAACAGGACTGATGTGGAGGAAACTGGTTCTCAAGAGACTGCTGTTCCCAGCAATATGTGTGGAAGCGACAAGTGAAATAATATGATTTCGCTAAATACACTGTGGAAATATTAGTGCAGTATTCATTAAATTATTCCCCGTGGGCCATTAGTAAGGCCTATTTTTAACCAGACCAAAAATGCACCATGAAACAAACAGATGAGTCATGAGTGTCCACATTACCCCCATATGTATGGAATTTGGTGACAATGTGTAATTTGGCACGGTGTTTTGGCAGATGACTAGATTTGTGTATGGGTGTGTTGGAGCATATAAGCCACAAACAGCAGGTTGGGGATTACATTGGTCTTCCTCTCCGAGTGGAGTCTACTGGTTTCCTCTCCCAGTTAGTCAGGCTGAAGATTTTAAGACTTTATGACCACTTAGGTCTTATTTTTTTGTAGGTTTGAACAAAAACACTTGATATCATTGGTTTATGTATGGCTGAAGTAACTTTAAAGCAAATTTCAGAGGTTCACAATTTCTTTTCTTTTCTTTTCTTTTTTTTTTTTGGTGCACAGTATACAGTATCTATTTTCAAGAGTTTGTATAAATATTCAGACTTGATACAAAAATAAAAGCTAACTAATTGCAGTGGCTTCTGGCAGTCCTTAAATCCAGTTACTGGTGCTTTATATCCCCAGGGTGCACTTATTCATTTTTTTAAAGCAACCTTTTACCCATAACCACAACTGCCAGTGTACATGGAGCTGGACACGTCCCGGTCCGCTGTGGAACAACAAAGGTCTCTGTAGAGTTGAACAAACCGGAGCAATGAGTGATGGTAATTGGTGGGGCAGGTCCCGTTGTCCAGACCCAGTCAGCTCAGAAAGAAGCAATGAATGGAGGCTATTTAGTGCTGGATAGATCACGCACACAGAGAACATCACAGTGTCGCTGCATTGTCTTCATGCAGCATGCAGCTTGTTCAGGCTCTCTACTGCAGATGCTTGTCTCCATGTGGCACACAAAGACAGAAGAGGCATCACCTCGAGTCACATGGCTTACTCTTTGTTCTTCCAGTGCCCCCACAGAATCACCCCCCCTACCCCCAGCACACACTGCCATCTCCACCCTGTCCCTCTCTCAAGGTGACCTTTAACCTCCAAGCTGAGTGGAGTCTCATGAGAGTACCAACATTAAAAAGCAGGAAGGGATTGAAGTAGGAGCAGCTTCTCCAGATCCAGTGTCAAGCGCTTCATTCAGCTATTTACACTGGTCACTTTAATAAGGTGCAGGTAAAGCAGTAGTCAACTGAATTAGTTCTTTAAAGATGATACAATAAACATATTTTGAATGTCAGGGTACCAGTACTGGTAATAATAATAATAATAATGATAGTAATAATAATTTCTATTATTAATATTATCTGGCAGATGATTCTCTGCTGACAGATATATTGTATTAGATGGTGTGGTATGTGGTATGAATGATTTCCTGTCCTTGTGGCAGCAGACCTAAATTAGTCTGTTAGAGAAAATGCTCTACTGCCTGTCCAGTAAGTGATGCAGAGAGTGGTCTGGATTAGTGTCCTCCTCTACACCACAACTTCAAAAGTGTCCAGTTTGCAGCCAGTCACAGACCCAGCCTTCCCGATCAGTTTATCCAGTCTGTTGGTGCCACCAGTTTCAATGCTTCTCCCCACTGACTGATAGATAATCTCCAACATGTTGCTGCACATGTTGAAGGACCTCCGCTTCCTTAGGAAGTACAGCCAGTTCAGCCTGATTTTAGTGTGCGCGCTCATGTACTTATACACCTCCAACATTTCAACATTGTGTCCCAGGATAGACACAGGTCGTGTAGCCATCCTCTTCCTTCTGAATTCGATCACCATTTCTCTGGTCTTCATATTCACATTCAGAAGCAGACAATTTCTCACAGAACACTTCACAAAATCCTCCACTAGTGCTCTGTACTCCTCCTCCTACTCATCACTAATACATCCAATAACTGCAGAATCGTCAGAGTATTTCTGTAAGTGGCATCACCCAGAGTTGTACTGAAAGTCTGAGGTGTGCAAGGTGAACAGGAATGGAGACAGCACAGTCCCCTGTGGAGCTCCTGCACATCACCAAATCACACTGAGCACCACCCAGTCTCACATACTGTGGTGTGTCCGTCAGGCAGTCAGTAGTTATTGTCTTGAGTCATCCCTCCTTTCTTTATATTTTGCTTCCAAGGATCCAGACTTTCTTGTAATTTTTCTAAAGTGGTCTTGAGCAATAGTTCTCCAGGCTTTCAGAAGGTCTTTCAAAGTTTTTCTTTGGGCTGCTTTTTCACTCATTGTCAGTCAAGTCTTTGTACCTGACCATTTTCAGAGGAATGTTTTTTCTGTTTGTTAAGCCACTTAACACTGACATATGAATCATTCAAGCATTAAAAAGGCACCTAACTCAAGGTCCTGCACTGCCTCCACAGACCTCATTACTGTCAGATCTGTCAAAGCATTTGCTGGATTGGCAGGATTTGCATAGAGCAGATCCAGCAGGGTTAGCAGGTGTTCTACAGTGGAATGAGTGATGTCACATGCTACCTCTGTGTCAGCTGATAATTGAAACAGCAACAACAATAACAGAATTCCCTCAGCAAGTAATATGGATGCACTCCAACAAATATATACGTTCAATATCCGGGCCACAGTAACATTCCTTCACAGTAACATGTCCAGGATTACACCACTTTTCATTCACAAACAGTGCAATTCCCCCACCTTTCTTCTTGCCACTCAGATTAACATCTCTATTTGCCCAAAAAGTTCTGAAACCAGGTGCTGTTGCACTGTGGTCCAGGAAGTGTGAATTAAGCCATGTTTCCATGAAGCACACCATACTAAACTCAAGGTATTCCCTCTGGGTCTTAATCAGTGCTCCGAGCTTGTCCATTTTATTGCCCAAGGACCTCACTTTCCCCATGATGATAGCTGGACGATTTCTATCTCCTCCTCTTAGTTCTCTGCTTAGCTCCAGCTCTGCAGTCCCGTCTTCTCCTCTGTAGCTCCTCAGGGATAACAGGTAGTACTGAGTGCCATCATTTGATCCCGTGTGTAAACAATGCATACACCAAGAGCAAGGAAAAAAGAAAGGTGTATAAAGTAACAAAGTTAAAAAAAATATACATATATTAGTAATCAAGAATAATTGAGTAACTGATTAAGAAAATAGTGAAAAACAATAAAAAACAAAACACACAAGAGCTACTGCAACACACTGCACCTCAGCCATGGTAACTGTGGTAACAGTATTGTATCTCTTTGAATTTACATGCAAGTGGAAAAAATTAGTCTATGTTATGTAAATTTGAGTCTTTCAGCATTGGCTCAGCAGATACAGCTGCTAGCCTTTCAATTTACCTACTCAACAGATTACATCCAAGTATCCATCCACCCATCCAGCCATTTAGTCTATGCCAGCTGACAATGGGTGAGAGGCGTGGTGCACCATTGACATGTCCATCACAGGTCCAGCACAGAGTGACTGACAATTATTCACGCTTCACATTCACACTTATGGCCAATTTCACCAATTAACCTAACATGCGTGTCTTTGGGCTGTGAGAGGTAGCCAGATTGATTACACATGTTTTGAAATTTAAAAAATAAATAAATAAAACAAACCAACAAAAAAAACCACCTAAAAATCCAAGTCAAATTTTCAAAAACCTTAAATACAACACCCACACCCAGAAAATTGGGGCTCGACTCCCCTTGGGGACCCTCAGCATTAGATGTTAGGCAAGTATTTTTTACTTTTCTTTGCAGTCATGGGTTTAGGGTCCAAAAGTACTTGGTTGGGTTTAGATAAGATCATGTGCGCTAGTAAGCTAGTCACTCAAAACATTTTGTAGGATTTCTTGTTTCCCTGAATCTTGACAATGGAAGTGGAGCCATAAAGACAAGAGAGGCTCATTAATGGAAAGTAATACAGGTCTGCTCAGTCACATGTGGAGCTCGATTAAAAAAAACTCATGCCCAATATGCCAGTAAGCATTCTAAACATTTAAAAGAAGATGACTCGAAGTTGAAATAATTATAGATTGATGTTATTCAGTATGCTGTTATTATAGCACCACAAAACCTCAAATGATATTTCAAAAAATGTGCTTGTTAGAAAAAAAATAATTGTGAGTTGGAAGGTACATGTTTTTAACGTGTTTTCAACTTTGTGTTTATGCTAAGCTAGCCTTTTCATATGACTTACAGAGATAAAACTGATAGCATATTGATTTTCTTACCTTTTTCTTACCTTCTTATCTTTTTGCTGAAACATTTGACTAAACATTAGCGTAGTATGTGGTGACATGTACACCTTCAGGGAAAAGAAAACAAAGAAAACAGAAAACAAACAAAGAAAATAGCTGTTTTCACCTTTTTCGTGCACTGCTAATGTCAAGGAGCCATGTTAGTGGAAACATATGGATGAGGGTAGTGTGTCCTGCACAGACGGAGCTACAAGAGTGTTATCAAGACATAATGGAGAGGCGTAAAATTGTTTCTGTTTTTCCAGAGCTTCATCAAGTGCCAAATTGCAGCTATTATTTTGTGGGTCTGAAGAACCTCAATCCAGCTGTTCAATTATGTCTGGCAGGGTGCTCCAGGTGGAAAGAGGATGTGTGCACATGTGCACAAACACTCTCAGGTGCATATACACACCACGACTCCACTAGCTATGGTCTTTGTGTCTGTTTTTCAGCTGTCTGCCATTTCTAATGGTACCCGTAATCCTCATTAACTTGAACATACTGTCATTTCTCCTTTCTCTTACTTGACAAGTAAAAAAAAGAACTTTTAATCTTTTTAAAAGCAGAGTGACAATGCAATTTGTCCAGCAACCACCCCCTTGCTATTTTGTGCCTTTATTTCTCACAAACAGCGATGGCAAAAACACCCGAATGCACACACACAAGGACAGGCTTTGTGCTGACGATGTGCATGCCTCATTATTCCCAGTGAGAGGGTTGACAGTGGGGGAGGAGTGTTGCTGTCAATATCCCACCTGCAGGCATTGGACACAGGGAGGCTGGGTAATTACATGGTAGGGTTTGTTCAGTCTAGGTTTAACTCTACTGCATGGCCACCACCTTGTCTGTTAAGTGAAAAGAGGACAAAATACACAAATGAGTTTGACTGATAATAGGGATTACAGGTGTACTGAGTAGCTGATTTTTTATCAAGGGTGTCTTTCTAAAGAGTGGATGATGGCCCCTAGTGACTGCAGGGTTTATCACATCCACAGTATAACACTATTAGGCAGGACAAACAAGAAACTCATAGCTAAATAATGTGTGTGGGTCATAAAGTCAGCAAAATTATTAAAATGATGCTCTTATAATCTTCATGCTCTCTTAACCATTAATATTCAATGGAAATTTAGTGAATGTTGAAAATATTGAGAAAGATTAGACTATATTAGGCTTACTAGAAGTAAAGGAGACTTCTTCTGGTGACTATGAACATACACTGCACGTTTCCTAAATGTAATCAGTGGCTGTGGTCATATCTTTCTTTAAAACAAAGAATGGATGAATTACCTTCAGCAGGCTTATAGGACCTGCTGACAACCAAAAATCAGTTGTTGTTTGCATGCTGCAATGCCAGATAAAATGCTGAGGTATTGAACCAGATTCCTAAAATTCTAGTATTTTGTGGGAAATGAAATACATATACAAGTCAGTTTTTTTTTAGCCTACAAATCTCCATTGTTGGTTTGAGGAGAAGTAATAGTTTGGATTAAAATACACAAAAAACATGCTTTACAGAGCCTGTGTGGCTCTGTAAGGCATGTGGATAAACCATCTATGTAAGGAACTAAGAGAAGGCAAACTTGTCCCAAGTGCCCACATTCTAGTGATTAGTGATTTCGTGATCAGCTAAACCCTTGTTACCTTCTGGTGAACTCATCCTCCCCATGTGCTTTAGTTAGCATTGGGAACGTGCCACAAGATTGGCCTAAGAAGCATAAAGAGCTTTTCATCAACCTGGTTCTTCTCCTAAATGCTCAATCTGTATTAGCACTCACCTTCAATTGACACTCACTTGACACATGATTTAAAAACATCAGATGATAAACATAAACATGGGAGTCACCTTCATAATTCTAAGTACAAATGCCTTACACAAAGTGACAGTGAGGTTAATACCTCTGTAAATTTCTCATGATTGGGGATTTAAAAAAAAACTTGTAGGGAGCTCATATAGACAATGTTTTGTGTATACATTTTTTGGCTATACATGCTGATTCTGTATGTTAGCCTGCCGTGACAGTACAGTATTTTTTTCACCTTTTTAGTCTGTGTGTGTGTGTGTGTGTGTGTGTGTGTGTGTGTGAGAGAGACCATGAGGTCGTGGAGAAACAAACTGTAGCAGGAACTTAGACAAGTCCATTTCCAAGATACCATCATGAAACTTTACAAGAAATGTTCACTCAAGATTAACTGATTGGATTAAATTATAACAATGTAATACATTTTGGTCATCAGAGATCAAGGTCACTGTGACCTGTGGCTCAGGTGCGATAACATGTTCTCTGCTCCTCTCAGGATTAGTGAAACTGAACCAAACTGCATGAGAAAAAGATTATGAAGCACTTTCCAGAACCTAACAAAGGTTAAAAGGTACTATATAAGTGCAGAACTTTGAGCATTTACTTCACAACATACATATCTGGCCAATACTCAGTTCACAAATACAATACCTCAGGAACACCTTGAGGGAATTTCTTCAAATTTGCCACAAATGTTTACTTGGAACTGATTAGATGCTGATGGTCAGAAGTCAAAGGTTTAGGCCACTGTGACCTTGTCTTCTTGAAGGTCTCATTGGTGTCACGGTTGCTATGATTGTCTTAAGAAGACTTAAGATAGTTTTTTTAGTAGTTCGATATCTAGGTAGATTAATAATAAATATCAAAAGTGACTTACTGGAAATGTGGAGGTGGCTTAAAAATACTTTGTAGACCATGTTATAAAATGGATAATAAGTTACAATGAAAACATACAGCTCCAGAAAAAATTAAGAGACTACTGCAAAATTATCAGTTTCTCTGATTTTGCTATTCATAGGTATATGTTTTAGTAAAATGAACATTTTTGTTTTATTCTATAAACTACTGACAACATAACTCCCAAATTCCAAATACAAATATTTTCATTTAGAGCATTTATTTGCAGAAAATGAAAAATGGTCAAAATACCAAAAAAGGTCCAGTGTTTTCAGACCTCAAATAATGCAAAAAAACCAAGTTCATATTCATTTTTAAACAACACATTACAAATGTTTTAACTTAGGAAGTGGTCAGAAATCAGTGTTTGGTGGCATAACCCTGATTTGCAGTCACAGCTTTCATGCATCTTGGCATGCTCTCCACCAGGCTTTCACATTGCTGTTGGGTGACTTTATGCCATTCTTGGTGCAAGAATTCAAGCAGCTCAAGTATTTCTGTGACAGGCTGCTGTGACAGGCTGCTGGTAACAAAGTGCCTACAGATACAATTTAAAATTGTTCTTTGCTAAGTCGATATGTGTAGACACAACACTGGTTCATCCCTTGAGCTTGGTGTCTGTGTCTACTATGATTCATAGGTCAGTGTTCAGTGGTTTAACAAACAAAATCATTCTTCTGAAAATGGTCAGGTACAAGACTGGACTGAAATTGAAACTGTTGTCATTTTTTAAGTGCTTGAGCAATAGTTTCAAAGTCTGGCTCCTTGGAAGGAAAATGTAAAGAAATGAGGGGTGGCTCAAGACCTATGCAGAGCACTGTAATTCATGATAAACTGAACAGTTGTGTGTAATCTGTGTCAGGATAAACAGACGCAAACAGCCTTTCAATTGGGGACTACATCCATTAGACTTTAATTCATGAGGAAGCAAACTGCTGGTGCTAGCACTGTTAACGTTAGCCACACTCTTCTGACTGCATTAGTTTAAATTAGAATTTCTTTAAACCTAAAATAATCCTAAATGTAGTGTTTCACAGCTCGCTGAGCTCAGCTGACTCGTTACTCGTACACACTCCCCTCTGGTGGTGGTCTTGTGCAATGCAGTACAGTGAGCTCACTAGTCAAGTCTGTGTCTCTGTAACACTAAAAATCACACGTCACGGTTTCTGAACACTCTGATGTCCTGTCATCACATTCCAGCCTGGTGAACGCTCGCTGTCTGGTTGTCACCATCTTCGGCCTCCATGTTTGTCTCCGCAGGTCCACTGCGTGGCACTCCTCTAAGGTGTCCAGGAAGGAGGAGAGATGAACGGTCCTCCTCTTTGCGTCGAGGAGTGATGGCAGTTTGAGAGAGGATTTCATTGGCCGTGGCATCTGAAAACACTGAAGAGTTTGGGTCTTCTTTTTCTAATTTCTCTTCTTCTTTTTCTTTGTCTGGGGGGGAAACGACTCACCCAACCACATCAGGGGAATACAGCCGACCCACCTCATGAGAGTCCAAATATTTTCCCCCTGCGATTCGCTTTTAACGACCCAAACACCTGATGCTCGGCGTTTTTCGGTGCTGAATTTAAAAAAAATAAAATAAAATAAAAGGAAAAAAAAGCTGCTGATGTGAGAAACAGGAAGTGAACTGGATTTGGATTTTCATGTGTTTATGGAGACTTTAAGGAGTAAAGATTTGAACTGTTTGGTAGAATTGATGCTTAGCTGATGTTTGAAGTCATTCCAGCCCTGTGCAATATGGATTTGTTTTAAAAAAAAAAAAAAAAAAAAAAAAAAACAGAAAAAACACACCTGG
>VUQI01008274.1:9788-21932 GCA_015106735.1 Paratilapia polleni | reverse complement strand
TTTCTTAAAAAAAATGTTTAGACATAAAGTAGTGAATGACAAATACACAAATAAATGGACACTGGATAAAACTCCTGCTCTCTTTTCTCTTTTCACATGGAATGGGATTAAAGGGACATTTCACCACAAAGTCACATTCACATATTTTCCCCGTGGCCTGTCGAGCTCTTTATCCATCTGGATTGTTTTGGTGTGAGTTTCCCAGTTTTGGAGATGTCGGCTGTAGAGATGTCTGCCTTCTCTTCAAAGTAATGGAACTAGATGCCCAGATAAATAAGTTTAAAAAGGTACAGCAGTTGCATCTCTTTCCAGAAACCATGATCTGATCACTCAAAAATCCAGTTATTGTGAGCAGTTTAATAATGTACTATTTGACAGGTTTGCACAATTTTTAAACCAAACTCACTGCCTCATAAAACCTAAAGAGGAACTGATGTGTTTAATTTCACATAAACTTGATACAGGAAAATAAATCGGATCTAATTTTTAGTCAAATGCACTTTACACAACATTAATCGTGAACTCAGAAAACACCAGCGTCAGCGGTCCATACACTGCACAGTTACTGAACACTGACTGGGAGTCATTTATCGCCTTGACACACACAGCCAACGTGTGATGAGTTTTCCAAAGTCTAAACGCAACATAATAATGATCACAACACGACTAAAATAAGAATTAAAGGTTAAATATTAGCAGACCTGCAAGTCTGTAAGTTTGTACTTGGAAACAGATTGAAAGCAAACTTTAAATCGGTGCCTCTAACTTGATTTATACTGACTGTTAAAGTAAGGGCATTGTGAGGAACTAGTTCTTGTTGAACACTTTCTTTTACACAGTGATGTGGTTACCTGATGAAGTATTTCATATAAAAAGAGACCACAGATTAACCCTTCGTCCTCCAGTCTGTGCTTCTGTGATGTTCATAAAACTAAACGGACGTTTAAGGCTCTGTTCAGACTCATCCGCTTTATAGTGAACTGAAACTACCTGATCTGTGCGACAAGGGCCCTCTTCCTGTCCCTGCCTTTCACAATAAAAGCTTCTTGCTGATAGGCAGCTGATTAAAATATCTTGCAGAAGTGTGTCAAAACAATTTACAGCAAATTGTATGAATAAAATAAAACCTGATCTTTGACTTGTTTCATTATAAATAAATAAATAAATATCTTGGCTTTGTAAAGCATGTATTATTTGGCTCTAATTAAATAGAAAAATACACATTTTCTTATAGAATAAATTGTTTTGGTGAAGAATGTTTTCCACCCATAAAACAGGAAGTTCACTGAAAAAAAACAACAAAAAACTTAATGTGTAAATAACAAAAAAATAATTTGTAATAAAAAAAAAAACCCAAACACTTATAATAATAATTTGCTGTGATTTTGATGCCACTGTAAAAGTCACATTTTTATCATGTCCGAAGATTTGTTTCAGTTATCAACATAAAGTGTGACTTCAGTTAACTTTAATTCAATTTCAACTTAATTTGTTTCAATTTGTAACAAAGGATCTGAAGTGCATCTTAATTCAATTCCCTTACAAATTTGGGCATTTAGGGAAAAAAATGCAAAGAGAGAAGAGAGTAACTACAACAGGAAAAAATTAACTATCAAGATAAAAGAAGTCCTCTTTGTAGAAATGAGCAAAAATATAAAGCTAATATTTCTATATCATCATAATATTGATGTGAACACAAAGTGAAAATGTCAGGTAAGAAAAATTTTAATCCAGCGTGAATCCTGCAACAAAACGATTCCCTTTAAACTGTCGTGGACAGGAAGTGTGAATTTTTTCATGCATATCAAACAAATGAGGTTTCCTGCAGAGCTCAGGAGATCATTATCACATGCCACACCAAACAGTACAGAATCTGTACACCACATCACCGTCACACTTTGCAGTCTGTTTGTTATTATGAGGAGGGGAAAAAAGCTCCAAGATCCATCCTTCCATCAATCTACGCAGCAGAAAATCAGGCCGACGACTCAAGCTGCAACATGAAGGTGAGTCATTTATAATCCAGTAATGCAACGTATACAACTGTAAAATCAATACTTCCAAGCATATTTTAATGCAAGTACTTTTGCACTTGATTTTGAATGTAGTATAAAGTGTTTTCATGCTGTAGTACAGGAGTTTTTACTGAAGTAAATCGTCTGAATATTTCATCAATCACTGCTTTTTCTGGGCGTGCTGTTTTGGGTTCATTATCTCACCAGATTTATCTGCATTTAATGCTTAATAACTTCTCATATAAACATCACAGAATCATTGTTAATGGCTTAAACTGAAGAAGACACTCGCACACTGAATTTAGAATATTAATTTACTTTATTTATCTACATGTAAGTCCAGGACATTGAATACACTGCACTTCTGATTTACTTTTTTCAGTCTTACCTTTAAACTTCTTTTCCACGAGTGAGCCAAATTTCAGGTTGATATGTAAAAAGTACTCATGTTTATAATTTACGCATGGTGCACTCACTTCTAATAAAAATAGAATGTTGGCTTTATGTATATATATTTTTTATTATTTATAAAACAACAGAACCATTTATAAACCTGTAATTTAGCGTGTTTTTAGCTTATATATGTTAATATCTAATCTTAATGCTTCACATACGTTACATGGGGGAAAAAATCTTTAATTTTTAAACAAACTTTAGACGTTGGTGTTCAAACAGCTATGGGGGAATAAAAGTGTCAAAATCAAAAGTAAAATTTCTAAATGACTCAGATTAATATTACATTTACAGCACCTAAAATGATTTTAAAAAATCATTTACCTATTCAGGTATTTCTTCAAATTTAATCTTAAAATAAATTTCATGTATATGTTCCATATTAAATTAATTTATGTATTATCTTACCTTGAGATCTTTTTCATATATTTTGCAAAACATTTTTTATTAATGAATTTTCCTCTAAATGTCTTTATGCATTTCAAAGAATAAACAAATACAGGAGTGCATTTTTAATATCCTTTTTTAAATAATATTTTTGATGCATTTAATAGCATGTTAAAACATTTGAGTCATTTCTGTATTTATTTTAGAGTTTGGCAATTTAGGTACTCTGTCAACTCCAGGGCTGCTGCAGAAAGATGAATGAACACCCTTCATACCAGATTACTTTGGTACTTCTTGTTACCTTCAGGACCTTATGAAGAAGCCTGTCCCAGGGATGAAAGGTGACCTGTGAAATAAAGCGTTGCACATATTTTTGACTGATTTGCAAATAATCAAATTATGTAAATAACCTGGAGGAAATGTGATTTCTGATGACCTGGCCTTGATGCCCTGCAGATCCTCCCTGCTGCATCTCATCACTGCTTCCTCCCCCACCTGACAGGTGGCAGCCAGAGGGCTCCTCCCCCTGATCCTCTTCTACCAACCTGTGCTCTTCTTATCCTCCACATCCGCACAGGGACGGGAGAGAGTAAACACACACACACACACACTGAGCCATGTGGGCCCTGGTGGCTGCCGGCTCCGTCTTCTTCCCCGGACTCTTCCTCCTGTCCAAACAGACTCTCAAACAGCTGATGGGATGGAGCGAGGGGGAGGCCGCTGTCGTATCAACACGGTAAGAACACACACACACACACACACAGTTCAGGGCCCGTTACACTGACTCAACTTGTCTTTATCTTAAAGTTAGTTTGCAGCGTGGCGTCTTTTGTCACCAGAAGTGAGTCCCACAGTGTGAATATGTGCACAGATTTGTCACCACAACATCAGAATAAGAATCATCCAAACCTCGACTAAAAACTTTAACCTGACGGTTCAACACGACTAAAATCTCGTTTTGTTCTCCGTCCCCTTCATAAGTTGTGAAGTGAACCGATTTCTCCCACACAGCAGAAAACACTGCTGCAACTGAACAAACTTCTCAACAAGAATCCGCCTGTGTCTTGTAGCTGTTTTGTGTCTCTTTGTGGTTGTTTTGTATGTCTTTGTTTCATTTTTCCTTCTTTGTGCTCTTGTCATATCTGCCTGTGGTTGTTTTTCATCCCTTTGTAGTTGTTTTGTGTCTCTTTGTGGTCATTTTTGTGTTTCTGTTGTTGTTTCGTCTCTTTGTGGTTATTCTGTATCTGTTTATTGGTCTCTGTGGTTGTTTTGGGTCTCACTGTATTCATTTTGCTTTTTGCGTCTCTTTCTCATGAGTTGTCCCTCTGTGTTTTTTGTTTTTGGTCATTGTGTGGTTCAGTTTGCACTGTTGCTGGTTTTAATTATTTTAAGTCTCTGTGTGGTCATTTGATTGGCTTTCTGATGGCAGATGAAACTGTCACTTCAAACCTTTATAAAGAGACCTAAACATGCAGATTTGTGCTGTCCCCTGCTAAAGTTCAGGTGTATACTGATGCATCATTTCACCAGATCTGATATTTGAATATCTTGTTTGTGCTCTCAGTCTGGTGTCATCCATCCAGGCCATCATGGCCTCCTCAGCCGGATGTATCATCATCTCATCCTGCAGGGACGTCATCGAGGACAGGTGAGGACCCTCGTATATCTGCTCCTTTCTTCCTCTTCACCTTCTTACCTTGTTTTTTTCTAAAATGTTTTTTTCTTTGTGGCCCATTTATCAGCAGTGTCCTATATTTTTCTTCACATCAAAAGCACACCTCGTGCAGATTCACACCATCATGTTCAGGAGGAACCAGTGGGGCTTCGAGCCCTCTGAAAGTGCTGAGACACACATTTGTTAACACAACAGATAATCTGTAAAATGTCAGCAGCAGATCTTCTCTGCTATCAGCACATTTCTTTCCATTTTCTGTAGCTTCTGTTGAAAAACATGACGCAGCATTTTGACATCCCATTTTTCCTGCAAACCTTATTAAAATTCACTGCTGTTCCACAGTAAATTACAGAGTATCTCCAGTAAAGTCCTGCACAGTTTGGTGTCAGGTACCTGAGTATTCGAGTTTTACCAGATCAATGAAAAATGATTGACAGACTGACGTCACTCTGAATCAGATGTTTCTGAAAGCTGAACCTGAAGGTTTTAATGCACATTGTGTGCGTAGGTTCTCAGTCACTCAGGTCATGTGGTCTTCAGTTCTTGAGGTGCCAAACGTTAAAGATCTGCTTGTCGATCCGTTAATATTAGCTGAACTGAAGCTGCTCCTGCTGCCATCAAGTTTTAATTCATCTTTTCCCCTTTTATCTCCCATCTACCTTTAATTCTTCCTCAAAACTCCCACGCCAAGAGCAGGTGCTTATGAAATAATTAGTACAATAAGTAGCATAAAAAAATGTCCTGTAATTTAATTGTAAACAGCATAGAATTTTTATGAAATTATGAGGAAACTTTCAACAAAATTTGCTGCAGAATACAGGTACCTAAAACAAAGTATTAGCCAATATTATTTAAGAGAAGGTGCAATAAAAACTGATTTCTTCCCATATTAATTAGAATTTAATTATTTCTGATTCTAACGTTTAGCTCGATTATCCCAAAGAGAGTTTGTTGTTATCCAGTAATTAAAAAATTTTTAAAAAAGTCTTAAAAGCACTTTGAAGGCAGTTTTCCTGTCGCAGAAAAGGTTGTAAAAACTCAGCAGTGTGAGGTAAGTTTAAGCCTTCAGGAAGTGGAAAACACTGTGCAGGTTGTGGAGAGTCTTTGTGAAGCAAACCTCAGCGTCAGTTTTTAATCTCATTAGCAGTCTGAGCCTAATTTGTCTCGTGAGCTGAGCAGCAGCAGCAGAGCTATTTCAGACTGAGATTAATCCTGCACGCTAAGCATGATGGGAAATGAAACGCTGTCGAGGAGGAGACGGATGACAGAGGAGCGTCGTGGTGCTGGTGTTTGGGTGGGTTCCTCATTTCCCAGTCAAAGTGGAGCGAACGTTTGAGGCTGAGCTGAGCTGCATTTGGTTATCAAATCACACCACAGGCAAGCGGCAGCGAGAAGCAAGGAACTCTGGGAGATTACCTGCTGCACAACACCTACATCTCAACAATCCTGCAGCAAGTTTACAGTCTAGAAAAATACATTTTAATCTCAAAAACAGCAAAAGAAGAAGCGTTTAGATGCTTTACTTCAATAAAAGTACCAAAAACCCCCAATATAATAAATATCTCCAATATAAGTGAGAGTCCTGTATTCAAGCCCCTACTTACAGTATATGAGCACAATATGCTAAACTATCATTAGGAAGAGCGTTGGTAATTGTGCAGTGTATATAAAGTGGTCCCCAGCCTCGATGTGAAAATCCTGCAAAGAGTTTTTTGTTTTTTCATTATGAACGTCATTCAGAAGTGTTTTTTCTTCCAGTTATCAATCAGGTTCATCAATATTTCAACCCACAGTTGTGGCCAAAAGTTTTGGCAGTGGCAACACTGTCAAAACCACATTTTTATTTGTTTGATTTAGAAACGTATCAAATCCTTGGGATTGTTCTTCACAGAAACATGTAAAAAATATTCTTAATAAAAACGGAAGCAGCAAAGTGCTCGAAAAACAAACTTTGTGCCGCTGCCCAAACTTTTGACCACGATTACAGAAACTTTTTTCTTCAATGAATACATGAAAAGTTTCATTGAAGAAAAGAGTTTTGATGTCTTGAAATCTATATTTTTATAATAAAGCTGTCTATGTTAGAGGAGGATCACCTGATCACCAGCTTCAGCTTTGCTGGACTGGTTTCCTCTCAGCAGTCTCATTGGTTTGTTTTTGGCAGACTCGGGCAGCTGTTATCAGGGGAAAAGCTGTTAAAAAATTGTTTTGAGCAGCTAAAGAGCCAGATATTTCTCCCAGGAGCTGGTGGAGACCAAAAATGGAGCCAAAGAGAAGAAATATTAGACTGACATTTATCAAATATGCCAGAGAAATGCTAATGCTGGATGTGGAAACAAGTTTATAAATCAAGTTAAAAAGGGTGGTGTGTTGGATCTGCTTGTTTATTCCTGAAAAGAAGCTCAGTCAGGAGGAATAACTGTGGTTAAAGAAACTTCAAAGTTCAAGAAAGAAATAACTTTAGGCATTTTTTAACAGCCACAGAGGTTCTTCTAATATTTGCATTTCATGGTGACAAATATCCCACTAGTGGTTACCAGTTCTTCCTGGAGCAAAGAAATTCAAGTGATGCAGTTATAGAGCCATGACATCACTGAAGGGAGGAGACTGGGGTGGATGGATGGGTCAGTGTAACATTAAACTTCAACACAGGACAGTATCCAGGTTGTTTTTGTGTCTAAATAAACCAAATGACAAAAAATAATGACTATTTTGGTACAACCAACCGGTGTAGTATCACCTTTGATAAATGTGTAATCAGTTAAAGTAAACGATGCTGGTTCACACTCTCTCATCCCTCACTACGTCTCTTCTGCTTCCTGCTCAGACACTGGCTGACTGATGCCTACATCCTATTTGCCACGCCTTACTTTGCCTACGACATCTACGCCATGTTCCTGTGTTACTGGCACAAGCTGCAGGTCAAAGGTCACGAGGAGGCGGCGCAGAGTGCCGGGTCGATGGGAGCTGCTGTGATTGGTTACCTGCGCAGAGACTTCCTCATGGTCCTGCACCACATCTTCATGGTGACCTTCTGCTTCCCTACCTCACTGGTAACTATGACAACACCTAACACTGATAATGACGCCCCCACTCTGATCACAGCTGGTATACAAAGACGGATGGTGTGAAAAGTGACGCCTTTAAACCTGTGTTCATTCTTATGTCCAGTCTTCCAGATTAACTGGTGATGGTAAAACCGAAGTGTTGTAGGAGCCGCTGCCAACAAACCAGGAAATAAACACTGAGTCATTCCATCAAATCATCAGATTTTTAAAACATTTTCTGCTTTCATGCTGAATTGAGCACATATGACAGCTTGTACCACAAAAACAAAAATATCAGTAGTATCACTTCATATTCTCTGCTCTCACATGGAGTGGATGTTTAGCTGAACAATTCCTGTTTCATGTTCAATACATCAGACACGACCTCTGCAGCTGCTAGTGTTTACGTGCTGCTGCCTTACAAATTATCAGATTTACTTTCAGTTTACTATATTTAGGATGATTTTAGTAATGTATTATTATTATAGTGCAGGTCAGGGTATACTTCAACTGGCTGAAGACATCTTGTGTGTCCTGTCTCCCTCTGCTCTCTTCTGTTTCCCCTCACCCCCAACCGGTCGCGCAGATGGCTGCCCCTCCCTCAGCCTGGTTCTGCCGGAGGTTTCTTCCTGTTAAAAGGGAGTTTTTCCTTCCCACTGTTGCCAAGTGCTTGCTCATAGGGGGTCGTCTGACTGTTGGGGTTTTCTGTCTAATATTGTAGGGTCTTTACCCTAAAATATAAAGCGCCTTGAGAAGACTGTTGTTGTGATTTGGCGCTGTATAAATAAAATTGTATTGAACTGACGTCAGCGTTTGAGTTCAAATTATATTAATCTGCCCAAAGATGAACTGCCAGGTGGTGTTAATAGATCAGTGTGAACTGGACATTTATATTTCTGTATGCTCCTCTCATCACAGGTGCCAAAAGTACACACATTCTTCAGTCAAGTAGCATACTTGTGTTAAAAATACTAAAGTACTGATTCAACTTCTATACTGAAGTAAAAGTGAAAAAGTACAGGCTCTGAAGTGTACTCAGAGTATGAAAGAAAAAAGCAGCTCTTTAAATGACGTTTCTATTTCTGTGCAAAGTTAACTGGACCTCATCTCGTATTAATATAATCATAAAATAATATTAATACAAGGGAACGGGAACTTGATTTCAGCTGCTAATGAATGTATTCAGTCTGAACATCTGTTACGCAGAACACAAGCAGAGAAAAACAACGTGGAAAAAAACAGATCTGTTTGCTGTTGCCTGTGTTGTAGACGGGTCACTTTGTCTCCACACCTGAACAGAAAAATGAGTGTCGTGCTATAAATTATCCATAAATTATATGTTTTTTGCCTCTGTCATCTCTGCGTGGTTTACGTCAGTCATGTGTGAGATAAGTGCTGATGATGGATCCACCAATAGGATTGTCTTCTAGCTTATTGTTCCCTCCATTTAAGTTGAAGTCGGTTTGATGTGGGGAAGGCGTGTGGTGACGTAAAATAATCAGTAACTGCCCTCACATGTGTTAAAGCTAACGTAATGAGCCTGTTCTGAACATGTAGGGAGTAAAAGTACAAAGCTGTCAGAAAAATACTCAAGTAAAGTAGAGACACCTGAAAAATCTACCTAAGTACAGTAACAAAGTATTTGTACTTTGTTACCTCTCACCCTGACCTCTCATTCAGGGAAAAAGTGGAGTTTTAAAATGGGAGGTTTGTCTGTGAAGTGTCTGTCATCACATTTCACACTCTGCTGCCCCTCATCTCTCCCCATGCACTGCATTCACTGTTTGTTTACACTATTAAACACATTCATTTCTCAGATTACACGCCGCAAAGCACCACTCCTGTTATTTAGGATGATTTTAAAAATAAATGTTTTCCATAACAAAGCAATACTCTGTTCAAAAGAAATAGCAGATTTTGATATTGTACTAGTGTTAACAACATCATGTTCTGTCAAAAAAAAAAATTTGTTTTGCGAATAAATTAATAAAATCATCCAAAATCCCGTAAACAGACAATAAATCTGTGATGGGATGTTTCGTATGTCCTGGTTTATTTGTGAGGCATTAGTCCATAAAAACAGCTGCAGAGCTCGTGTCTGATGCATTGAACATGAAACAGGAAGTCTTCAGCTAAAATCAGGTCAGAATGAATCCAGGTGCAGGTGTGTCACAGGTTAATGTGGTTGGGCTGTCGCACTCTGTCACAGATAGCACGAAGAGACCAACATCCACTCCATCTGAGTGCACATAGTATAAACTGTATGCTTTAGTTGTGGGGCTGACGATTGTCACATCACATAACCGCATGTGGGACGAATAATAAAGGCAAAAAGAACATTTACCAAACAGTTTATTAACTGTGGTGAAATTACGAGCAGGCGTCGGCACAGACACCTGCAGTGTCCTTTAGCGTTGTAGCAGCACTCGTGGGAACGTCACCAGTTAAACTCGAAGACTCTTTTTTGACAAAAACAATGTGACAGCAGACTGTTGTGTTTAAAAAACAGCAAAGAAATGCACTTTTAAAGAGGAAATATTCACTGTGTTTATTTCCTGGTTTGTTGGTAGCAGCTCCTGATACATCTGCTTCATCCTCACAGGTTAATGTGGTGCACCAGCAGGGGGCGACTCCTCGGGTGCATAGAAGTCTCTGAGAAAATGAGCCTACTGCTCACCTGACCTCTGAGCTCAGTAAACACCTTCCTGATGAGTTTATGGTCTCAGTCGCTACTTTAAAGTCCTGTTGAATAAAACATGAAGTTCATTTTGGGAATTCTGGTCCCGTTACAGTCGGAAAGGAGCAGGAAGCAGGGGCTATGTCCATCTTTGATATACAGTCTGTGCTTTGTCCTTCCTGTGTGTGTGTGTGTGTGTGTGTGTCAGCTGTGGAGGCAGGGTAAAGGTGATTACTTCCAGGGCGTCCTGTTTCTGGCTGAGCTCAGCACCCCGTCTGTGTCTCTGGGGAAAGTCCTGATCCAGGTAACCCACCCTTTACATTAAACTCTACATGTTGGGACACACACACAAACTATACCTGAGATAAATCTGAGGGGTGGGGTGTGATCCAGTAAAGTCTGCTGATATCAACAAACTCTCTTTACATCTGAACCAACCGTGCAAACAGCTCTCAGTGATAATCTGGATTAAAAAAGATGATTGATTGATTAGCTGATTGTTTGGAGAAAAACCCCAAATGTTGTGCACTTGATCAGACGCGTGGCGTTAAACCTTCCAGTTTGAGATTTTTTTAAAAAGTAAATTTTTGGATGTAGAGCTTTTTTTCTTCTGCTGTCTCAAGTTTAAATGACTACAGCTTTAAATTTACATCAGTTTCATGTTAGTTTATTGGTTAAAAATCACCATGCAGATACGTCTGTTTCCAGGTAGGATATAAGATGTTATCATGGCTCCAAGATCTAAGCCACGTGGCGCCGTCGAAGCACCTCGTTTGTCCATGTCGGCATGCTGTACCGTGAGAAAATGAACATATTCTAATAAATTTGGTTACATGCTGGACAAAACACACACTCCCTGTGTGACCTACAGAGTGTTTTCAGTAGGAGACTCTTTCCTGTAATAAGGACTGATACAGGACATCTTTCCTACCCACTGACTCCCCCCTGTGCAGGGAGAGGACACCTGTGTTCTGTAATGTCTTTCAGTTTCCCTATGATTAATAAATCTATCTATCATGACATTTAAAAATGTTGTTTACAAATCCGTTATTTAAAAAAACACTTTTTTGTACAAAATGTGTCACGGTGTAATATTAATTGAACACATGAAATAAAGTTTGAATGTTATGATCCTGCCTGCGTAGCTGGTAGTTTAAAGAATAATGCCCAAACATTTGAAAGCAACACTTTTAAAACTTTTAAAACTTGAAATTTTGGTGTGATTTGCAATCCAGCACTCAGAGGGTCGATGATTTGTCAGTAAAAAACTTCAACTTGAATATTTCATTCATCAACATGGTGTGATTTAAGTTTTCCTTTATCCCCCCCCCATCTACAGAACATCCAGTTAAAATCTGCTGCTTTTAAAAAATCATTTATACTGTTTTAAAGATTATTTTAATGAGCTAAAATAAATATGAGGAGTTACATTTTTAATTCCTTTTTTAAAGGTGTTTATAAAGATTTATATCTTCAGCAGGAACCATAATCCTCTCCATCACCAAACGTTTAATGTGAGGCTCAGTTTTCTGGTATTTTCATTGTTATTCAAATCACCTGTTTGGTGTATTTCTGTCTTGTTTATCTTCACAAACTCTTCGTCTCTTTGTGTTTTCAGTATAAGAAGCAGAACACACTGCTGCACAAAGTGAACGGAGTCGTCATGCTGCTCACCTTCTTTGGCTGTCGGGTTTTACTCTTCCCCTACCTGTACTACGCCTACGGCAGGTAAGCCACGCCCACCTCTGCCTTTCTTTTACAAAACCTATTATAACATATATAAAACATATTTTTAAGAAAATAAAATAAAATACAAATTAAGAGTTTTTTCATCACCTAACCCCCCCCCCCCCCAAAAAAAAAAAAAAAAAAATTTTCAAAAATTTTTTT
>VUQI01008272.1:18781-30072 GCA_015106735.1 Paratilapia polleni | reverse complement strand
AGTAGAAAATGAAAAAAAAAAAAAAAAAAGTGTTGTTTTACATCTATAAACAGCTTTCAGTGTATATGATTATATTATTTAACATGTTATACTTACAGTCATGTGAAAAACAAAGTACACACTCTTTCAGGTCTAAGGTTTTACATATTAGGACATAATAAAAATGTATTTAGTCCTTACCAGGTCTTAAAATTAGGTAAATACAACCTGAAAAACAACACATGACATGTTACTCTGTGTCATTATTTATTTAAGACAAACTAAGCCAAAATGCAGAAGCAGTGTGTGAAAAACTAAGTACACCCTTACTGCTTCCATAGAGGGGTTAAGAGGCTAAGTAGCAGCCAGGTGCTGATAATCAAATGTACTTCATTAACTGATCATCAGCAAGTGTGTCCACCTCTATTAAAACAGACGTTTTGGCAGTTTCCTGGTCTGCAGCATTCAAATGCGTGTTAACACAATGCCGAGGAGGAAAGACATCAGCAGTGATCTTAGAGAAGCAATTGTTGTTGCCCATTTCCAAACAATTTGAAGTCCATCATTCTACAGTGAGAAAGATTCACAAGTGGTAAACAGTGAAGGCAGTTGCCAATCTTCCCAGGAGTGGACATCCCAGCAAATTCACCCCATGGTTAGACCGTGCAATGGTCAAAGAAACTGCAAAAAACCCAAGAGCTACATCTCAGACTCTACAGGCCTTAGTTAGCATGTTAAATGTTAAAGTTCATGATAGTACAATTAGAAAAATACTAAACAAGTATGGTTTGGAAGGGCTGCCAGGAGAACACCTCTTCTCTCTAAAAAGAGCATGGAAGCACAGCTTAGGTTTGCAAAGTTGCATCTGAACAAACCACAAGACATCTGGAACAATGCCCTTTGGACAGATGAGACCAAAGTGGAGATGTCTGGCCATAATGCACAGTGCCATGTTTGTAGAAAACGAAACACAGCATATCAGCACAAACACCTCATACCAACTGTCAAGCACAGTAGAGGAGGGGTGAAGATTTGGGCTTGGTTTGCAGCCACAGGACCTAGGCACCTTGCCGCCATTCAGTCGACTGCGAACTCCTCTGTATACCAAAGTATTCTAGAGTCAAATGCAAGGCCATCTGTCCAACAGTTAAAGCTTGGCCCAAATTGGGTCATGCAAGAGGATAATGATCCCAAGTACACAACAAATCTACAACAGAATGGCTAAAAAAGACAAGAATTAAGGTGTTGCAGTGGCCCAGTCAAAGTCCAGACCTCAACCTGATTGGAATACTGTGGCAGGACCTTAAGAGAGCTGTGCATAAATGAACTGAAGCAATGTTGTAAAGAAGAGTGGGCCAAAATTCCTCCAAAACGATATGAGAGACTTTCTGTCATACAGAAAACAATTACCTCAAGGCTTTGTCCTTTCACCTCTGCTAAAGGTGGTTCTACAAGCTATTGAATCATTTGGTGTACTTATTTGTATCTGTATTTCTGTACTCTGTATTTAACAAGCAGCGTGTGAAAAGCTGACAGATTTTAATATGTCATGGGTTGTTGTTCATCTGAGTTTGTACTTAACTAATTTTAAGACTGGTAAGGACCACTTTTTTTTCTTTTTTTTTTTAAAATCATGTCCTGCCTGATACGTGAAACCTTAGAATTGGAAGAGGGTGTACTTTCTTTTTCACATAACTGCACATTTGGAGTGATGCACTGAGAAGGACAACACTGGGGTTCTGGTCCACGTTGTCTTCCCTCTAATTTCTGCCCATGGTTGCACTGATATGACAGCACATTTTTCTGTTGTAAGGGCAAATCAAATTTCAGTGGGCTACCACCATCACTTCCTGTCCCCTTTATCCTTGCATTTACAGTGCCTTGAAAAACTATTCATACCCCTTAAACTTTTCTACATTTTGTCACGTTACAACCACAAATTTAAATGTATTTTATAGGGATTTTATGTGATAGACCAACACAAAGTACCGCATAATTGTGAAGTGGAAGGAAAATGATACATGGTGTTCAAATTTTTTTACAAATAAAAATCTGAAAAGTGTGGCGTGCATTAGTATTCAGCCCCCTTTACTCTGATACCCCTAAATAAAATCCAGTGCAACCAATTGCCTTCAGAAGTCACCTAATTAGTAAATAGTGTCCACCTGTGTGTACTTTAATCTCAGTATGAATACAGCTGTTCTGTGAAGGCCTCAGAGGTTTGTTAGAGAACATTAGCATCATGAAGACCAAGAAACACACCAGACAGGTCAGGGATACATTTGTTGCAAAGTTTAAAGCAGGGTTAGGTTATAAAAACATATCCCACGCTTTGATCTCACAGAGCACTGTTCAATCCATCATCCAAAAATGGAAAGAGTATGGCACAACTGCAAACCTACCGAGACATGGCCGTTCACTTAAACTGAGGAGCAATAATCAGAGAAGCAGCCAAGAGGCCCATGTTAACTTTGGAGGAGCTGCAGAGATCCACAGCTCAGGTGGGAGAATCTGTCCACAGGACAACTATTAGTCGTGCACTCCACAAATCTGGCTTTTATGGAAGAGTGACAAGAAGAAAGCCATTGTTGAAAGAAAGCCACAAGAAATCCCGTTTGCAGTTTGCCACAAGCCATGTGGAAGAAGGTGCTCTGGTCAGATGAGACCAAAACTGAACTTTATGGCCTACATGCAAAACGCTATATGTGGTGGAAACCGAACACTGCACACCATTCCCACTGTGAAACGTGGTGGTGGCAGCATCATGCTGTGGGGATGCTTTTCTTCAGCTGGTCAGAATTGATGGGAAGATGAATGGAGTTAAATACAGGGGAATCCTGGAAGAAAACCTGTTACAGGCTGCAAAAGACTTGAGACTGGGGCGGAGGTTCACCTTCCAGCAGGACAATGACCCTACACATACAGCCAGAGCTACAATGGAATGGTTTAGATCAAAGCATATTCATGTGTTAGAATGGCCCAGTCAAAGTCCAGACCTAAAGCTGTGTACACACTGGAAGCAATTCGCTCATCGTGCATCGCTTTGAAGCTGCCAGCTGGTCGCTTGCGGACATTCCAGGGTCCGGTTGCCTAGGTGACCCTCTAATGTATTTACTACCAGGTCATATGTAAATCAACGGTATTCTTCACTCTCATCTCTTCAGTTGCTCCCCTGAAAGTTCATCGCAGGTCCCGCCCACTTCGCATCACCAGCAGTTGTTTTGCCTGTCATCACTTGAAGCCGCCAAATATCATTCACCTTCTATGGTCTCCCGTCGCACAATTATGCACTACTTTGTGTTGGTCTATCACATAAAATCCCAATAAAATACATTTAAGTTTGTGGTTGTAACGTGACAAAAAGTGGAAAAGTTCAAGGGGTATGAATAGTTTTTCAAGGCACTGTAGCTTGTGCCCCCTTACTAAATATTGTCTATGTACACAATATCCCTTTGTTTTATTTACCCAAGGGGTGCTGACAGAGCAAGCCGTCTCTTTTCTGTATCACATTCCTTTCAAAATCCCTTCTGAGTAAATTGTAGGCAAGGTATCACACACCTTGTGGCTTAGAGTTCATTCTTTTAATCAAAATTCTAGTTCCTAATCCTCAGGCTGCTCCTGGCTTACTTAGCTTGTCAATCCTAAAAGCTCCTCAAAAGCTGAAATAAATGATCATGTCCAGGCTTTTAGTGCTCGGAGACTCTCTGCTGTGGCAGTTTTTACACTCCATCCTTACACGAATTGACAATATCATATATTCCGTCCATTAAAACAGGCTTTTCACATTCTGCATTATCAGTCTAAATGGCTTTGTCCTTTCAAATCATTATCATTGAGAGGAGGAAACATTGGTTCTCTCATCATATGGAATTGGCTCTCTGATTAAATGAGCTTTCATCATCTCCTTCACACACCCCTCCCTCTCGTCTTTGTCAGTGTGTATCTGCAGTCAGATCATCTTCCTTATGAAGTCATCTGGTAATGATGCGAATCACATTAGATGAATGGATTGGCTGACTAATAGCATAAAGCCTGTTAATTGGATGCATATTGTCATGGCTAGCTGTTATAGCATCATAAAGCATCTGAGCTGAAGAGGGTGGTGCTTCTCTGAGGTTGCATAAGCAGCACTAACATGGGAGCAAATAGGCATGACAAATAAGACGGGGAGGGTCCTGGAGGCCTAACGGTGTGCTTTGTCTCGCTCTGTCTGTGTGACCTCTTTCAATCTTTGTTCTCACACATCAGGTCCCAATAATCATTTTTAATTCCAGACTCGAAAGCGCTTCCTTCCTGCCACTTCTCCCTCCCTGCCCACCTGGGGGAATTTCATCAGCCTTTTCTGCTTAATTACCTCAAAGACACCGTCAGTCTTACCTAATTATAACTCAGTTCTCAACATTGTGTTTCATAACGGCAGGCTCAGCATTGAACCGTTAAAATCCAGTTTACTACCATGACCTCTGGAACTCCCCCCACATAATAAGAACAGATGTCAAAAATTCACTTCTGTTCTGACCTTGCATGCCTGATTGAGTGTCTATTAACAAGGATAAATAAGCAAACCGAACCTTAGGGTCAAGCTCCTTCCCTGGCACCAAAGTGAAAGTACTTTATGTTCCCTGGCACCAATCATCACACATTTGAAATTCAGTGTTTTTGCCATGCCAGCAGCATGTCTCTAGGGATATAAATGCTGTGCTGTCAGTCCACCACTTCTTCCCAGAGAATAATTTTTGATGATCCCGTGGCTTTCCATCTAGTGTCCCCATCTGTTTCAGACGTGAACTCAATTATTGTTTTTTAGAACATGAATCTTGCTCCTGATGATGATCTTTCCTTATGTGTCAGTGGGTGATTCGGGGAACATGGAGCCTATTAACCATGAATTGCAGCCATACATTAGCCTTATTAGTGTGACCTACAAACCTTAACCATACCTGTTTAGCAAAACAGCACAGAACTACCAGTAGCTGTCTGTCTCCTTACACAGAATCCAAATCTGAGGTTCTATGAGTGGGTAGTGAATTAAATACTATCATCCACAATACCACATACTGTGTGGCTTCAGATCTACTACTACTAGTACAAGGCGAGAGAGAGAGAGAGAGAGAGAGAGAGAGAGAGAGAGAGAGCTGAATGAAAGCCTGCCATGAATAACAAACATAAGTGGACAGATTTCAGATGACCATCTGAATGTTCTTATTCTTTTTTACTTTTTTAAACTTTTGTAGTTGTACTGACATTTTCATTTGAGTAAAGTTTCACAAGACAGAAGATATTACCTTCCAAATCAAGTGTCCTTTTTGACCTTATAGTTTTTTGTTACAAGATTTCCATGTGGGTGCGCCAAAGAGGTGAATATTCCTTATAAATGGGTGGATATGAACCTAACCCTAACCCCAACACTAAACAGGTTACTGGAAACCTGGTAGATGTTAAGAGGTTAAAGAAAAGGTGCAGTGCATTTTTAGATGCTTTCACATCAGCTTCAGTTGCAAGTCTTGGTAGTTGTATTTATTTTATTATTGTGTTTTCTGTCACATATGGTAACCAGGCTATATTTACAACTATCTGACATCTACAAAATACATGGAATGCCCAATTAAACAACAAAACAGCTAACAGTGATCTAGGATTAGTGTTCGTTGTTATGCTGGAAGGATAACAGATGCTTCTCAGCGAAGAGAGAATTTTCAGTGAGCATCAGTTCCTCGTCTCTTCCTATTCTGTACCACAGAGAGACAAACAGCAACATGTGAGATGAAATTTGAAACAAACAACAGGCAGTACTGGAGAGTGCTCTGTTTGTTTGTCTTTCTATTAGTGATCATTAGCAAAATACTGGCATCTTTTCAAATTTCAGGAGAGAGTGGAGAAATCATGCGGAGCAACACCTTGCAAAACATAGACCATTTGGTTTATTTACACACACACACATACACCCTGTTGGGGGGGGGATTAATTTGTTAGAAACAGCATGATTCTCAGAGGGAGACACAAACAAACTCAAACAGACCTGATTAGCACATCATGTTTAATGATTTTGACAGCTAATTTTGAAACTCGCATAGAACCTGCCAGTCTGTGTGCGCGCATGTGTCGATGTACACGCTCACGCATACATTGATCAGTTGTTTGTTGTTGCTGACACCTGTTCGATGATATTCATGTTTGCAATCGTGTGTGTGATCGGCTGAATCAAAAATTTGTTAAGGAACAGACTGAAGACTGGAATTTTTTGATTTGTGTGTGTGTGCAGGTGTGGTTGCATATACATACATATTAAACTGAACGCAGTATTATTATATAGAACTGCATTTTGTATGATGATAGTACACAAATAGCCCACACTGATTTTAATCAGCTGTTTTCATGTGGTTCAACTTGTAGCAATAAAACTATGACGGGAACACCAGCAAACTAGAAGTAGTTATAGCAGTAGCAAAGGGGACAGCTAGTAACTAAACATCTGCCTGGTTTACACTTTTTCACCAAATTATACCTTTAGAAAATGGAGAGCTGCCATGGGGAGAACAAAAGGTGATCACTTTCAATAAATAAATAAATAAAGCTGCACAAAGTGATTTTGTGGCACTCAAAACAACAAAGTTGAGAGAATGGTTTGAATTCTCAGAAACGTTTTTCTCTGTTGTCAAATCATGGTAAAAGGGATGCCCAATTTTACTATCTTTATGACAGCAATAAAAAAGATGGAGGAGAAGCCAGTGAATAAATTGATAGTTGTTGTACAGTGTTGTCAGTGATTAAAGTATTTCTTGCAAGGTGACATCCTGAAATTTGAAATTTGAATTTTGCCAAAAAATACCTAGCTTTGGTCCAGTGAAGTTTACTAAGAACATTAATCATATAAAATATTCAAATAATCATTAAAGGGACTCAACAGTCAGCTCCAAAGGTAAAATGGGACTTGTATTTTAATTCATTATTAACTGTTTCTATAATGCAGTAAGATTAAAGCCCAGTATAGTAGCATGATACTTAGAGGGATCGTCTGTTTTAGAATTTCAAATACAATCTGCCAATAATACTTAGAACTTGGTACTTGTAATGGGAATGGTTTGTTTTTTTTAACATAAAGCTGAAAATTTGCATTGGAAGTGGGGCATGATTTCATTATTAAATTGTTAGATTTGTATAATTGTTCATTTTATTAAAATTTTTAATAGATTTATAACTAGAGATGTGCTGTATGCCAGTGAAATTATTCAATTCAACTTTTCAATTCAATTTTATGGTTTCGCCTCAAGGTGCTTTATATTGTCGAGCAAAGACCCTACAATATTAGCGAGAAAACAGTCAGACTACCCCCTACAAGCAAGCACTTGGAGACAGTGGGAAGGAAAAACTCCCTTTTAACAGGAAGAAACCTCCAGCAGAACCAGGCTCGGGGGGGGGCAGCCATCTGCCGCGACAGGTTGGGGGTGAGGGGAAACAGAAGAGAGCAGAGGGAGACAGGACAAAAGACACACTATGGGAGAGAGACAGAGTTTAATAATAGCTCATGATTAAATGCAATAGTGGTGTATAAACACATGGAGAGTGAAGAGAGGTGAGTGAAGACAAAACGCTCAGTGACAATTGTTGACATAAAATTATGTGAACAATTTTTTTGTACACACCTGTGCCACTGACTCTTGACCTCTGGCACCTTGATTAGCAAATTAAATCCTTTGTCATTAGCAAAAAGCTGAATTAAAATGACCATCCAGATGATACACGGTCACTCTTTAACATTAACTCCATGAAAAACAGGCCAAGATTAAGCCTGACTGTTATCAACTCTAAAAGCCAGTGTCTGTTCTCGCTCAACGATCTTTGTAAATAAGAAACTCCACTCTGTAACACACCTATACTAACACTCAAAATCCTCATAGTTTTAAACCAAACAGCTTGAACAAAATAAGATATGTTAGTGGTCATTTTACTTTTATTTGATCAAGATTTAAATATTGGTTTTAGATTGGAGACAAAAGGGGTGCCATCCAGACTGGTTCCAAAAAGATTTGAGTGGAGCATCCATATTTATACATTTTGCTTGTTTGTTCTAAGGCCATTAAACCCTGCACACCTTTCTAACTCGAAAGAGGGCTTGTTAAAATCAAATTCTACCTATGTGTTTACCACCATAAAATATTATTTACATTCTTATTTACTCTAACTCTCAAGCGACTAAGCTATTGTAGCAAATAAAATGACCAAGTGGAGTCATTTATAACCTTATTTTCTTATTGCAGGAATACTTTTTTAATGGCTCTTTTTGTGTTTGTTGATCTATACAATTTCCTCTATCTAGAACAGGTAATTCTAGTGTAATAAATCATTGTTTTCAATAATTTTTATGCCAAAAGGAGTTAAACACAATTTGCTTCAGTAATACTGAACACAGTAATAAATGTTTTAGTATTAGTGAAGCAAATTTTCTTTGTTTCAGTAATAATAAAAAAAACAAAAACAAAACACCCCAAATTTTTCAAACTTGGCTGAATTACAGTACTGTGCAAAAGTCTTGAGCCACCCCTCATTTCTTTGTATTTTGCTAGAAAAACAGGAAATAGGTGCAACAATTTAGTGAAACATGTGCAAACATACATGGAAATACAGTATATAATTCAAAAACAGAGTTTGTACAATTTTAGCAAGCTTGAAAGTCAGTATTTGGTATGACCAAATAGGCAGCTTTCTTGTAATTTCAATTTCAATTCCAGATCGTATTGGGTGGAGGGTCAAAATCTAATGGTACAACGATTTGAACCAAAACTGTCAAATTTGGATTCATCACTCTATAAGACCTGTGGCCACTGATTTTTAGTCTAGTTCTTGTGTAATGTGGCATACCTCAGCCTTTTCTCCCTGTTTCCCTTCCTTAAGAATGCCTTCTTGACAGACGCTCTTCCATTGAGACCATTTCTGGTGAGGCTTCAACGAACAGTAGATGGATTAACTGAAGGGAAAGATGCGTCTTTCAGGTCCTGTGTCAGGTCTTTGCTGGATATTTTTCCTGTTTCTTAAGGACATGACTTTCAGATACGGTTCATCTACTGTAGATATTTTTTTTTTTTTAGATCTGCCACTTCTTCTTTTGTCCTCCACTTGTCCAGTTTCCCCAGGTTTTATAAGACACTGCACATCAGTTTTGGGCTAATAGCTCTTTGGGAACCAAAAATATTATTTTATGCCTGTCAAACTGTGTTTTCTTTTGCATTTTTTTCTAGATTCAACTAAAGAAATGGGAATAAATTATGTGTTTTTGTGACATGGTGCTAGTTACAAAGTGCCTAAAGATACAATTTAAAATTGGTTCTTTGCTAAGTTGTTTGTTATGTGTAGACACAACACTGGTTCATCTCTTGAGTTAGGTGCCTTTTTATGCTTGAATGATTCAAAGGTCAGTGTTAAGTACCTTAACAAACAAACAAACAAAAAAAAAACATTCCTCATTCCTGAAAATGAGTGAAAAAGCAGCCAGTGTCCAAAGAAAAACTTTGACAGACCTCCAGAAAGCCTGGAGAACTATTGCTCAAGAGCACTTTAAAAATTGCAAGTAGGTCTGGCTCCTTGGAAGGGTGGCTCAAGACTTTTGCACAGTAATGTATTTATTACACTATGCTAGTATCATTTTAATACCAAAATTTAGATGAACTGGTGACTCTGATCAACATCAAATTACAATGAAGTCATCATAGCCAGGCTATTCTTCATCCTTTGTTGCATCAAGGCTTCTGTTTAAAGCAAAATCTAAACAAACATCTTGTGTGTAAATGTTTAATGATTAAAATGTTTTATGCAGAAGCTGTGAAAATATTTAGATTGCTGACATATGTAAAAATTGCAACTGTCAAAATGGGGTGTCTAATTATTATGGAATACTTACCAACACATTTTTTTAAAAAATGTAAAAAAAAACCAAAACATGTATTTCTGGGGTCTTTCCAGTACCCTTGCCACACTGAAGAGCCAATTCCTGTTACAAATAAACAAACTATGAAACCTTGTAGGAGAATCAAATTGACAAAATCATTGTAGGAAACATTTGTATGATTAAAATGGCACATATAAATAGCCGGCTGAGATCATGAATGACCTCACTTGGTCACATCAAGGTTAAAGCAAGGTTTCACTCTAATGTCTCTGTATTTTGTTGACTCAGGCCAACAGAAAAAAACACAAAGAAACACTTGTCCTTACAATGGTTTTGTGAACAAACACAGTATAGCACAGAAAATCATATTGCAGAAGATGTTTTATTGAAGAATAATGTACCATCTACCAATATACTGTCGCCCGTATCAGGACTGCTATTGTAGTTCAAAAATTATATCTGGAGCTTCTGGGTGGCTCCAGAGATTAGGCCTCATTGTGTTGCAGTGACACCACTGATATGAGCAAGGCTTACATTTCATATTGCATCCAGCACTATCTTTCATTTTTTGTCTCACTTGCTGGGAACAAACTAATGCAAACTGATCAAAACAAAATAAAAATTCTCATCTTATTGAATAAATAAATAAGAAACTCTCCTGAATAGTTACTCACGCTGTCTCAAGCCCTGCAGGGCCACATTTTGAACTTCCGCACCAGCTGTGCAGTGGCCTCTGTAAGTATTAAATATTGATAATGGTGATGTGCATATGAATACAGTGTGCTTATCACCACCAGGGATGCTTGATGATTTTGGAAGCTGGAGATAAGAATGTGGGGAAATAAACAGTGAGAGTTCTTTTTTATTCTCAATTCATTTGCTTTCAACATAATCTCTTTACGTACCAATAACGCAGTAGCTCTAACCCAGTGCTGTTACTAAATAAAGAATCTGGTACAATACTTAATGGTCATCTTTATTCTGTCAGTACTGAATGATGAGGATCACCTACCTAATCTTTTATAAGGACTCATTAAAAAACTCTCAAGGTGAACGCTTCTACTGCCTTCTTCCAACTTGATGGACGGTGTGACGCAAAAGAGTGTGAAGGGAAAGGTAAATTGAGACCATCCAAGAGATGGGCTCTGCACAGTGAAGTGGAACTACTTGAGAGAAAGTTTATCTCAACACACACACACACACACACTGGTTTTGATGTCTTAGTGGGGAACTCCATTGACATAATGCTTTCCCTAGCCCCTTACCCTAAACCTAACCATAACCTAATTGTAACCCTAACCAAAAAAAACACATTTTGAGCCTCAAAAATGCTCAAACATGCCTTCAAATTTGTGAGGACCAGCGTTTTGTCCTCACAAATCACGGTTGGGCCTCACAACTATAGTTTTATGTGAATTTTTGTCCTCAC
>VUQI01008270.1:36384-52252 GCA_015106735.1 Paratilapia polleni | reverse complement strand
TTTAGGAGGCAAATAGAGTTTCTGTGTGCAGTGAGTTATTAAACTCAGGTTTATGTGGTTTGTGTTTCAGCCTCCAGCAAGTTGGTACCCATTCAAACTTTATGGCTCCACATGAGACAGCAGCATGCAGGTCACCTTGAATGCTCTTCATTGTACATGTGTGTATACATGTCTGCTGGAGTATGTTTACAGGTTGTGGATTTTAAGGTACATTTTGATTGTGTTTTTTTTTTTGTTTGTTTGTTTTTTTTAATTGTGCCATTGTCCAAATACTTATGGACGTAACTGTATAAGCGTGTCTTTTTACTTGGAAATTACAAAGTAAACAAATAAAATAATTAGGCTGAGTTATACAGAATGGGGCTGAGTGAGCTCTGCTGTGAACAACATGGAGCAATTATCTTTTCCTCACCAAGAAACACGAAATCATCAAATCATCAGGTACACACGGTGCATGAAGCTTTTATCATTAGCCAGTTCATAAGGCTTCTTCAGTTCAAGGCTTCTTCGGCGCAGTTTTTCTGTCTTCTTCCCAAAACACAAAGGACTGCCAAATGGGACTCGGAGTGTAAATCGCTCTAACTGTAACTGAGTTGGGTTGTGAACTGTCTGCCATTGTTACCACACGGCTGTTGTTGAATTATTTCAGGCCTGAGCCCCTGTCAGGGCTACTTTGGGGAGTTTAAAGATGGTTTTTAGATACGAGCTAAAGCTGTTAAGATAGTTAATATGTGTAATTGGCCTACTGTTACTGAAGGTAATTTTGGCCGCTCCCTTATTTCCCAGGGGGTCGCCACAGTGGATGGATCCTCATGTTTGATGCGGCACAGATTGTTCACAGGATGTACTTCCTGACGGATTTATCTGGGTTTGGGATCCGCACAGGGAGTACACTAGCTAGCGACCCCCTGAGTCTGGGTTTGTGTCTCCTCTGAATCCCCTGAATTGAACTGGGAATCTTTCGCGTGTAGGGCGAACGTGTTAGCCACTGTTAACCGTTTTTGTTTTTTTTTTTTAAATATTTGGTTATACAAATTAACAACAGGGTCACATACAGCCCAATTTAGTAAAACAACTGCATAAAAAAACACCCGTCCACATTTTTCCATTTCTTTACGCGTAAAAAAGTACATTTATAAAAGCGAAGATTTAAAAAAAAAAAAAGCTAAAACTGTAAGACCAAGTGAAAGACACGTTTAACTCACTCCCTTTCAAATCTGCCAGATAACAGAAGGTATTACTATTTTTCTCATTCAAAGAGCCTTTGAAAAAGATAATGAACAGCCTGAGAAGTCTTCAGAGACATGAGTGCAATTACAAAAATAGATGTTTTTCCACAATTATTGAGTCTGTCATTACAATTCGCAGATCACAGTGGAAATGCACGAAAGCTTCACATGTAAACGAAACAATAATATTTCATGTCTGTATGGTAGTTATTTCTAGATCTCGATAAGTTGTTCACCCCTGTGTATTAAGGCTGGGATCACCATAAAATGCATAGCAAAGGATTGTATGTAAAAAAACTGGAGCAGTTAATGACTTGACTGCAGTTTTCACACTTTGTGAAGAATCCAGTGGGCCAAATGGGACCCACTGGCTGACCGGCTCTGGCCCCCACATGTTTGCCAGAGCTGGTTTGGAATATTTGTTGAGAGCATTAGGAAGGGTTTGCCAAAATGGTAGTCTACTGCCCAGGTGGGTGCGACTTTGTTTTGACAGTCTGATCACCTAAACTGGATCCATGCATGAAAGAAAGGCTTTAAATGCCTGCAAGACTCCCTCTTTTCTATATGTCTGGATTAATACATCCCAGGGTGCACGGGAGCTGCCGGTGACTCAGCGGGTGTTGAAATAATATGAAAGGCAATGAGTGCTAATCGGTGAGTTGCAAAGGGACGGACAGTCTTAAGTTACTCATTGTTGAGGGCCAGTGCTATGTGGGCTTGTTGAAAAAGGAAAGAAAACAGAAGGAATTGCCGACTGCAGTGCACACAGAGGTTACGAGCACATCTGACCTGAAGCTATGAAACTGTTTCTACAAATATATCCAAAATAGTTTTACCCTTCTCTGAGAAATGGTAACATTTGCACATTAGCTGCAGGACCGTTACAGTTTACTTTTCCTTGTGCAAAAAAAAAAACAAAAAACAAACAAACAAAAGGTTTGACTTCAAAGATCAGTGTGTTTGCTGTTTAATTTTAATTCCTCGCGTGGTGTGCCCTTCTTTGTCATCCTGTCACTCTGTCCCTGTCTGTTCTTTACTCTTCTGCTCTCTCATTACACAGAGTACACACACGGAGCGACTTATTTCCATCCACTGAATCCCATCAAAGAAAGTATTCAGAGAATTGAAAAGATTCAATGTAGTTTCAGGACAATAAGGACACCAAAGAAAGCCAGTGTATTTCCTGCTATTTGCTTTTCATTGATTCCAGCCCTGATAGACCCGATGCTGGGTGTAGCTGGTGGGTAACATAGCAGGGACGCCTGGTTCTTAAGTGATTGTAGGTGAGTCTAATGCTATCTAAACAGAGCGGGAAAACCCCTCCCTGGCTGCAGAGCAGAGATAGGCCCAGTTTAGACTAGCAGCCAGGAAAACCGGCTTACTGCTGACTGCTGTCTGGGTACGTCCATTTCAAGCCAAGCACAGGGGAGTGCACGTGATGTGAAGTGTTGAGTGTGTGCAAGAGAGGGAGTGCTTCGGTCTGTCGAAAACATGCTGCACGCTGCACAGTCAGTGAATTCACACAATCAGGTAGTGATACTGAAGCACATTCAACAGGAGCTTGCATTACCGATTGCGCTCAGAAGCAGCAGCTTATTTTTTTTAGTGTAATACATAATTCAGGATCCGTGAAATATTTGCCATATGACTTAAAACCTTAATTGGCTTTAAATTAGCTGGCTATATTTCATTACTTCAGTCATGTTATTGCAGGAAAATCCCAATGTAGTTAATATTCTTTAGTGTTTTTTACACATTTTCTCCCTCATTAACTCATTGTCTTTGAGTGAAAATCAGATCAAATCAGGTTAAACTCATCTTCAGCTGTTTATGTCTAAGTCTCATTGTGCTTATTTGCAGCCATTTAATGTACAGAAAAAATAAAGTGAGTTACCTTAAAAGCAAATGGACAGGTGACTTGTTAATGTCCTGCACCTAATAGCACTAATACTTTAATATTAACAGCGGATCAAATGACTGTATGTAATGCTGAGCGGGCTGCTTGTAGTGGCAAACCAGCAGAGAATTATCATCCATTTTTGCCATTTTCAACAGCTCTTTGGGACATTTTGATGTTCTTATAAGGCCATTGTTTGGTTTCTTGCACCACAACTTCACTGTTTTTATTCTCCTAAAAAAATTTGATTAAACCCACTGTAATTTAATGAGCCAGGACCAGGTAGCAAACAGACCCACCCAACCATTTAGCAAACGAAAACCCAATTACTTTTCAGGAAAGTGTGGAGGACAAATTAGCTAAAAGTAGAGTGGATAAAGGATTTTTAAACTGGGTGTATGAAAGCAGCTCAGGTTTGGCTGTGCCTTGTCTTAATATAACTTGATGGGTAGGTTTAAAATGTAAAAACACTTCCAAGTTACATTTTTTGAGACAGGTTTTAATCAAATTGTAAGCTTTTGTCATCTCATCTGTTCATGGTCATTTCACATGATAATATTTCATCTTTCTTTGTTATGTAGCAATTTCAAAATCAGAAAAAGGTCTGCTCTGTAACATTATATTGGAAAACAGTAGAGTTATTCCACCTCAATTCATAAAAAAACTGTACTGAATTTATTTACAGCCCAACCTGCCAGGCCATGTCAAGATGTTGTGACTTGGCGAAACATCCGTTTACTAGAATACACTCACCAGCCTGTAGTAACACTGCTAGTAAAGGGTTGGACCCCCATTTACCTTCAGAACTGTCTTAATTCTTCATGGCACAGATTCAACAAGGTGTTGGAAGCATTCCGCAGAGATTTTGGTCCATGTTGATATGACAGTGTAGGGCACTCACAGAGGAGATTCAGAGGTTATAACTTGTGAGTCATGGATACGTTCAACAGCATATTGTGAAAGGGAAAAATATTACTTAATGTCCTTTAAAAAACAAACAAACATGTAACTGTGCATTGCAGCATTACAGATTTCCGGCTACAAGGAAGGTCAAATCCAAGGTCAGAGTAGGGGTCAAAACGTCAAATAGAGATAATGTTCAGCAATTATATTTCATACTTGTATGCTATTCCAGTTCATCGAGCCCAATATTGATGTAATTGGATGAATAGTTTAGGAAGAGTGGCTACATCATCGCACATTATCCAGTATCTGCTGACACCTCTGGAACTGCAGTTGTCACAATGCAAAGAAGAGACCCGATCATTTGGTTAGCTTTTATTTTTCAGGGAGACTTAAATGGACAAGTTGGAGTTAAGTGTCCTTCTCAAGGGAAACCTTTACCTACACAAATCCAATATACTGTACTGTACTGGACATAGGGAACACTGTACTTATTCTACATCACATTTAGTGTATTAGGTAATGATCGTACACGGTTTGAAACAGGCTCTGTCTGTCTGTGCGTGTTGTTTGGGAACATTCAGTGCTTCTGTTCCCGTCCCGTTCTGATGTCTGGTTATTTTTAGCCGTGTTCTCTCAGGAGCCTTTGGCTGGGTTCAACTGCTTATTTTTCCTTCCTTGCTCTACCTGTGCGCATGTACATCTATCCGCATGCCTGCCTGTCGTTCTCTCTGTCGGCGTCGCTCCTTTTTTTTTTCTTTTCCTGACAGAAACCGGTAGACGTTCCCCCCAGACGTTCGTGTGGAGACACCCTCTCTGAGATGTGCACACACAGAGACTTCAAACCTATTCACTTGACAAGATTTCCCGAATCCCCCCATGAAAACAGTGCAGTTGGAGAAAAGGAGTCACAGTCTCTTTTTCAGTCAATCTTTGTGTGTGTGTGTGTGTGTGTGTGTGTGTGTGTGTGTGTGTGTGTGTGTGTGTGTGAGAGACAGGGGCACAAAGGAGAGGGGAAACCGCTCTTATTTAAGACCTCAAGGGGAGAATTAAAGCTCCAGAACCAGAGTCTATTAATAGACCAACTTCTGGTGACACTCTTAGTTTCTACCCTCCACTTAATTCTCTACTTCTCCTGCTCCCATGCTACCTCCGCCTTGTCCTTCCACCTTGTCCTGCATCGATTTCACTTTTCTCTCCCTATACAGATTTTACCAGTTATATTTTTTTATTTTTCAGTTCAGCATCTACCCGCCTTTTCACGTTTTAATGTGCAAACATGAGGCCCGCAGGCCAGAGGGGTCCAGCTTGCAGCAGAGTGCATCTTTTTTTTTTTTTTTTTTAAACTTTGCAAGATCTCAAGAATAGATCATTTAATGAGAGTGGTTGTCCAAATTGTGAGTTTAATCTTAGCCAGCACTTCTTGCTGGCAAAGATATTGCCAGTGACTTGTATGGAGCCGTGCCCTGAATGCGTCTTTGATTTACTGTCGGACTGCACTGTTAAAACTGCACTTAATATTCTCAAGACGTCTCAGGCTGGTAACCATTAGCTATTCAGAATTTACTTCTTTACGCTGAAAGCAAAGAAAAATAATTTGGAGGTAATTATTTATTGGGTATTTTGCAACATTTATACCGGCCCAGCCCACTTTAGTTCAAACTGGGCTCTACACGACCCATTAATTAAAACGAGTTTGACATCCGTGGTGTAAGATGTGACACAAAGCTCTAAAAAATTTGCCAAAAATTTCTGACATTAGTGAACAGTTCTTAAGTCCAAGACCCAGCACTGTTCACATTACAACCACATAAAGTTGTGGCAAAGAAAAACAGCTAATATTTACTCTTGAGAAGCTGGAACTAGAGAATATTTGGCATGTTGCTTGAAAAAAAATGTCTGGGGATAGCAAAATAATAAATATCATTTAATTTGAATTGGTTAAATGATCACAAAACCCAGCCTGAACCTGATTTGCTGTATACCTTTGAAGTCCACATTAAAAGGTGCTGCCAGATATTTTTTCAAAAGTATTAATTAAACAATTAAATAAAGTCATCTTAATCTCTTCTTCTTCTTTGACATGTAGACGTGCAGGATTACGACTGCACATGCCCGCTGTGCACCTTCATGAGTTGCTCAGCTCACTAAAAAAAAAAAAAATTGTTTAAACAGGAATAACATACATATACAGTATGTGATAAACTTTTATCTCACCGCCTCTGTTTCTAATTTACATTAGACATTTGTTTAGGATAAAGTTTCATACTCGATGTACAGAGGAGAGATCCTATGTGTGAGGGAGGGGCAGCTCTCACACATGCTGTAGCACACAGCCACTTAAACACAGAGAGACCCTACTCAAGCTAAACATTCAAAAGGGGGTTACACTGCACAAGAGCTGCTACTGACATTACTCGTTCCCCCACGTGCAACAAGTCCCATGTATCCCACGTCTAAAAGGGATTTATCGAGATGGAATCAGTCCGTTTGTAGCTCCTGTTCTCTATTATCTTAGCTACATTATATCCATAATTTACTTCAACGAGAGGCATAACGGCCACGTGGAAACAAAAAAGAACTTCTGTTTGTGCTTTTGGGTAATTTTCAAGACGTTTTATCATTTTAACGCAGTGTAAACTGAACTGAAATCTCCTGACATTCTGTTAGGCAGCTGTGCAAGAATAAAAAAAGTGATGTGCTGCTCATAAATGGAAACTGATAACTACCATGACGAGTAATTTTTGTGCTGCTGTACGCAGACATCAAGTCAAATCACTGTTTTATTCTCTTACAGCGTAAACATCAATGGTGTAACATCTGCTGCTTGATTGGCTACATTGCCAGTAAAGTGATCAATCATAGAAAGAATTGAAAGCGACAGAGAGTCTCTGGTGATAAAAGAGAAGCTTTGTTTCCTCTGTCAACAATACAAAACAACATTGTCGTTTTCATATTGAACCACTCTTCGGAGTATTTGCAAAAAGCCTTCTTAGAGGTTTTTTTTAAAAAAAAAAAATGCTGTCTTAGTATGACTGTAAAGCCAAAAAAAGACAGGGAAAGAGATGTTTTCAAATTTAGTAGGCTTACAATTCTTCACACCTCTCTTTTCCTTTTCCTCCTCCTATCAGGGGGATTTGAGAGGGGAAGAAAGACGGAGGGAGGGGTGGACGGGGAATCCTCTTTTGAGGCAACCCCTCTTTACAGTCCCTAACACAAAGACAGACAGAGAGGAGAGAAGGAGATTACAAGTACATGCCAGACAAGGTGCTGATTCTGCGGAGTGTTAATCTTTAACAGATTGGGGCTGCACTCCTCCGGGTGCGTTCAGTGTCGGGGCTTTTCATATGCCTGGCTTCTGTTGGTGTGTATATCCTCCTGTTACTTACTGTTACTCCTGCACGGGCCGCGCAAGGTCATTCAACTCTTCAGCAGTGCTTTTTTTTTTTTTTTTAGTTAGCAGTGTTATTAAACCTCGATAATCTCAATTCCCTGCGGATTAACTAGAATTGAGGAGTTTGAAGGATCATCCTTTAACTCGGGCGTTCAGGTATTCGGCTTATAGAAAGGTCCATAGGAAAATAGTGAATCCCCACCGATGGCAGAAGAGGTGATGCTCTGTCATGTGGTTGATAGAGCTGAGCAGTTTTCTCTGTAGCCCAGTTGTCCTATCGTCCCTTGTGCGATAGTCAACAAACAAGCCAAAAAAAAAAACAAAAAACACCTTGATTTTCAAGATATTGCTGATCACTTTGACCATCATCAATCCCCGAGATCATCGTCCATTGGCACAACCCTAGTGTTTGACCTCTGACCTCCTTATTAAGAGGTTAACCGAAAGACAACTGTCCCAATACATAAAAGAACTGGAAACATGCTGGGTCCAGTGTGTTAAGCGTTGTAATTGGACAAAACATTACAAAAAAATCTGTAGCCTATCCCATTTCCACACAGACAGCAAGTTGTTATATCAATCCATTCTCAATTTTAATTTGGCTATTTATAGAGACATCTCCATCCAGTTTTGAAGATTAGATCTGTCTATATCTGAGCATCATTAATGTGGGCCTATTAAACTCATTTCCAGTTCATTAGTTTTCTTTCTGGACTCCTCAGAAAGCGAAGCCTTAATAACAAAAAAGCATTTTTGAAAGCACTCCTAGGCAGTGTAGTGGATTAAAGTTTCTGATGGAAGGTGGGTAGATGTGCTGTGAACAATGCACCACTTCTCATTGATGTCAGCCAGACCCAAGAGTAGGAAAAAACATTGAAAACTTCATTTAGAGCAGTCTGAAGCTTGAGCTTTTGACTTACAGGGATTACTTGTACATATATATGAATGATGGAAAACAGGAGTTCACTGTAAAGTGATATTCATGTTATGGTGGTGAGATTACTGTACTTGGGCAATGAGAAACTAAATGAAGCAAATAATAGTTGCTGTAGTAACTTCCAGGAATGAAGACTGGTAGGACGGCATTGTTTTAGTGGTTACATAGGCAGTCATGTATCCCCTCAAAGTAATTTAATACAACCATGTGTGAACTCACTGCCTTCTCTTCATAAGAAAATGAGTCAAACACTTAAAATCTCCTCTGTGGATTTGTCCAGATAGATTCTGCTCAGGAATTCCAACTATGTGAACGTGACCTCCCCTCTGGGGTCCCTGAAGGGACTGAAGTGTGGAGAGACTGACTCTGTCAGGCATGCAAAGCAAGGCACCAATGTCCCATTGTGTTCGACAGAAGTTTGTAAAATGTAAAGACAGCTGGAACTAGAGAGGATTTGACACATTTGCTGGAAAAATGTCTGGAAATGGCAAAATACCAAATATCATCCAGGGGTTCTACTGCTGCACTACGTGTGAAATTCAGTTCAGTGGTGGAAACAACAGCTTCACCATCAACCTTTAGTTTTTTTATGCAGATAAAATATAATTTTTCTTTTTTAAACTAATCAGATGTCGCCATATTAATGGAAAAGAATAGTTAAACACATAAACTGTGTTATACAAAGGTAAACCTTCCTCAATCAGCACTTTATGGCTCAGTCACACTAGAGTAAAAATAGGACAGCAGCATCCTTGCGACCAGGAAAAATCGGTGGTTGCCCGGTGATTGCATTGAATATTTTCATATACAAGTAGTTGCGGCGACCAGCTGGTCGCCCAGAAGTTGAGGATGAAATACCCTTCAGCCTTTGGTCGACCACTTTTGATCGCAAGGCAATTGCACAAGTCATTTGATGGGAGGAAACCTGCCTCCAGACTGACTGCAGTCCCTCTCAGACAGATTGGCAAAGGTTTGTAAATAATTTCTGTCTAATTTATATACGCTGACAGATTGCCAACACGTTGCAATCGATGTGAGTCATTCTGCACCGATGAGCGCCGATCACGACGCTTCTCTTTGCAATAGGAAACTCGACTCAGCTCATTGCCAACTGGTTGTATTCTGGTTACATTCCTATATAAAAGCAAGGTTGCCGAATGCCTATGTCATTTTGCGGTCAAATCACCATCAGGCGTCAATTATGTCACTATTTGTGGAGGAATTTCTGTTTCAGATCTGTGAGGTGCTGGCTGGACTCTGAATGTAAGTAGTTAATGTGAATTTCTGTGTATGTAGACGGCAACAGATTTGGAACTTTTGCCAATTTATCATAGTTAATTGCCTTATTATCACAAACAGATTGCATGTAATTGCCGACTTGACCCCATTCAATCGCAGATGGCAGACTGACTCAGCCTTATTGCTGTTTTATCGCTGTCTTGATCCACCGAAGTCACTTTGAAGATGGCAGCTGGTCCCCGTCTACAAAGCAACCATTTCAAAGGCAACGAGTTCATTGCAAGTGGTCTCATTAATTTTGGTCATGCCGCGGCCTCTAACCACTGTTTTCCCTAGTGTGACTGTAGTTAGGGCAATGTTTCCCGAAGTGTGGGCCAAGGCCCCCTGGTGGGTCATGAAGGTACTACAGGTGAGCTACGATAAAATCTTTAGGGACTGGTTCCAAAATCAAAACAGATTTTTCTATTAAAATCTTCCTTTGTGATCCTAAAGGACCTTTAATGATGGCTTTGTAATTTAGTTTAAAATTTCCATGAAATATTTAAATAAAAAAAACAGTGAAACAAAGACATGGGTTTTAAAAGTGATGTGGTATTGTTTTTAATTTTTAGGCATTTTATTTTTAATCCTGAACTCTTTTTATAGCTCATCATTAGTTGGAAAGAATGTAATTTGGAAAGTAAAGCTGTAGATGAAGATTGAAGGTTTTCACATTTCAAACTGGGCCCTGGAGGACTGAATCTCTAAGTTAGGGGATTGAAATGTTCTATTTTTGTGGCACAGTTGGGTATTTATATCACAAATGAAACAAAGTAATATTGAACCGGCTGCACTTGTCCCTTCGATGGTTATCCATTGTCACATTTTATTTTGCAAAATGCATTAGCACAACATAAAAGTCTGATTGAGTGTGCTTTTCCACTGGGACAGGATCCACTATACAATCAATGGCTATGATAGTTTTCATCAAGAGCAATAATGACTTTTTGTGGTTTGGACTGCAGAAGAAGCTGAAGTTAATGCTTGTCAACTGTTGGGATTCTTTAGCCATTTTCTGCCACCATTGCGTCACCATTTAGCACGGCAGCTGATCCCGTGTGGCTGAAATGGATTAAATAAAGAAGATGAAGAGCAGAGGGAGTGAAAGAGGAGGCTTAAAGTGACAGCCAGAGAGAGAGAAGGCAGGCACAAACGGTTAATTAGTGAACCTGTACTAATAGTTTGTGTGCAGATCAGAGGAGATGAAACACAAGTTTATGTGTGTTTCTGTATGCTTGCACCCCCTGGTAGCAGCTGGATGTGTGGGGACCTAAAGGTGGATGAAGAGATGAGAGGAGAGCACATAGAGAAGGTAGCCAGCTGGGCCAGATGTGGTCTTTGTCCCCCCCCCCCCCCCCCCCCCCCCCCCCCCCCTCCTTCTCCCCCCCCCCCCCCCCCCCCCCCCCCCCACACACACACACACACACACACACCATCTGTATCCTGTGCGTGGTCATGGGTTTCACCCCTAGGAGATTTATTTTCACAGCACTTATTCTGTGCTTTCATTTCAGCTGTATTTGATGTCAGACAATGGTCAAACACACACACTTGCACATAAAGAGACTGCAAACAGGATGTTTTTTCTTTCCCCCTTTAAGGCCTTAAAGAAGATGTATGTGTTTGGGAGATGTGTTGTACTAATAATAAAGTGCTTTAATCTATTGCAACATATTTTTGTATAAGTATTCATATGTGCACGTGTGTGCATCTGCAGATAGAATGCATGTGTGTGTTGGCGTGTTATATAAGAAGGATTGGAGGCAGGAGCAGTGTAATCCTGAGGGAATCTGCTCTGTGATGGGATTTAGCACTGAAGCACAGTGAGTCTGTAGACTCAGTGAAAGAGAGGCACTTGAACACTTTATGCACATGTCAGTCTTCAACTTGTAGCACCTCAGTGAGTGGTGTGTGTATATTTTATCCACTTCCTGTGCCCAGCTCACCTCAGTGCTCTTCTGTTCCTGCATGCAAAAAATGAACTTAGGCTGTGGCTCTGGCTCTAAAAAGTGAAGCCAGTACAGAAGAGTCTCTAATTGCGATACTTTGTGATGGCCAGGCAGTGTTGACTTCTTGGGATGCAAAAATAAGTCAGATTTTATAGAAATGTGTGAGAAAATGACCCTAATACCCACTTGACTTAATATCTCAGTAGATACTTTCCTAATGAGTTTATGTTCTCAGTCGATGATTTTGAGTCTTATTTAATACAGTGTGATGTTCATTTTGTAAATCATGGTTCCATTAAAAGTAAAACAGAATGTATAGAATCATTTTTGAGTGCTCATATAGATATCTTAGTGAATGCAGTTCATGCATGTAAAAAATAAAAAAATGCCTTTTATACAGTCATGGCCAAAGGTTTTGGCAGTGGCATCACTACCAAAATTAATTATAGTTTATTTACCATTAAAAGTCTTTGTAATTTATTAAATGCTTATGGATTTCCTTTATAATATCTAACTATCTAAATTAAAACAGAAAATCTGTGCCACTGCTAAAACATTTGGCCACAACTGTAGTTTGTGTATTTCAGTTCCAATTAACACAGAATAACACAAAAGAAGGATTAAATCAAAAGGAAAGGAATAACTCTGTTATTAAATGTCTTACATATACTGCACCATTGTAAAGCAATGATAATTCTTGCAGAGTCCAGCTTGGTCTTTTTGAAATATTTCAAATAAAAACACACATTTTCTCAGAAAATGCAGCCCTTTCTTGTTCCATGCCGTAAACAGTTTACATACGTGACACCATCGACTTCCTCCAAACAGAATAATCCACATTTGTATCATGAATAATAGCATTTGGGTTGTTTCAAGTGCCAGGAGTTTCCATAATATCCACATTGACAATGTTTGAACTGCACCTAACTTTTTGAATATTGCCACATAGAATAATTCAGACATATGGAATTCACTAATTAACTTCTTAGACAAACAGTGGGCCAATATTTGACTATTAAACATTTGGGTGACACTTTAAAAGACAAACATTTGATGCTTTCCTTAATTTTCTCACTTGTATGAACTGTTTCATTTCCAAATGAGAACTCTGATTTGATACTTTGATTTTAAACTTCTGATAATTCCTATCTTGTCTCATGGACACATGTCATGTCATGTAGAGAAATATTCTCTCAGTGCTCTCAGTCCCAATTTCCACTCCTCCAGCTAAATTATTGACTCTGAATCTACTGCTACACCGGCCACCGATGGGAGGTGTTCGCCTTCTAATTTTAGGATTCAATTTAGGATTCTTTGAGCTTGTAATTAGTTTCACCATTCTGCCTCACAGCCAAGGGCACTGTGATACATGAAGCAAAGTCCCTGCATATACACACAAACACACGCACAGCAGGCAGCATTTTGCTTTGCTCGCAGGGGTTTGGATTTTATTTCCAAACTTCTGAAATGATGGTGGGGATCAGAGTCCTCTGTCCTTGCTCTGTGAGGATTTTAGGGTTGTTGTTGCTCAGTATATCTTGTAGGCAGAACTCAGACATTTTCAGTACATATGAACAATGTGATGCACAGTCCACTGAGCCCTGTGGCACCTGGAAAACCAACATATTTTACTGCTATTATTACTGTCTTTTTTTTTTTGTTTGTTTGTTTTTCCTGTTTTTGCCTCAGATTGAACATTTGATGGTTTCCTCCCAAGCCTGTGAATTTCAAACCCTCTGAACAATGCCCAAAATAAACATGAAGTAACACTTTGGTGGAGCTATCCATATCTGTATCATTCCAATATGACTTGTTTATACTGTTAAAAAAAAAAAAAAATTGCTTTACCTCAACATGCCACATTCACAGCTGTCCTACTGGCATGTGGGGAAATGCCTGTAGCAGTTTTGTCCCTATTTTTGCCTAAATGCAACTGCAGTATTGATTAAGACCTGGATCTGGTGGAAAAGAGAAAGAGCGAGACAGATGGAGGGTGAATACTAGAGAGCCGGCTAGTCCCCACAGACCCGCCTGTGTTTTTAATAATCACTCTCTTCTCTCCACCTGAGAGTGCAGAGCCACTGTGTAGCCTATTTATAGGCGGAAACCAGCAGGCAGACAGAGCAGCACACATGCACTGTTGTTCATAATGTGGTCACAAGATGATGGGATGTCTGGAGGGGGAGGGGGCTTAATGAGGAAAACTGTGAATTTCGCATCTAGGGCAAGATACATTAAATAATTAAATGTTTGAAAGGTTGAACAGAGGCTAGTTTTTAACTCATCTAATGGCCGAATTATGGCTGTTATTTAGCTTGGTTATGGATTACTTATTATTTATCCAGGTCTCTACATTTATATTAATGACGCTTAATTTTCACATGTGATTTGGTTCATGCCTTTGTTATTCATTTTACAGCGTGTAACATTTTGTTAGTTAATATACCTCACAATATAAGTAGGTACAAAACTAAAACAAAAGATATTAGTGTAACATCATTAATGTAAAATAAGGATTGTGAAGAGACAGTGTGGTAATGTGGAGGCATGATCATAGACTGTATATAAAAGATGGATGTAGGCACCTTGATGACACAGACTCCTGTTTTCAAACTTCAACTTGGGCATTTTGGCCATCACCATCTTAACTTTTGAAATCCATTGTGCCGAGTAAGAGGTGGATCCGATACTGCATCACAAAATGAGCATCATGCTGCATTAAATAACACTTGGAAATAGTGACTGAGACCATAACGTTATCAGGGAAATATTTAAATCATGTTGGGAAGAAGGCTACTCATAGAATTCTGTACAATTTAGACTTCTTGTTGCAACCACCAAAGACTACGCTTGCTGGCTATTAGAACGAATGCAGGTCTAAGGCACTTCCACATTGGCTTCATTATTCAGACCTGCTACTTCCATCTTTATATACAGTCTTTGTGCATGATTCAATATTGTCAGTGGGTTTTTTTTTTTCTTTTTTGAAGGTGACATATAATGTAAGCTGGCTGATGTATCACTTTAAGGGTCTGTAAGGTGTCCAGCAAGAGACCTGGCAGCACTGCAACAGCTCTGCTCTGCTGTAAACAACAGCCACAAGCTCGCATACATTCACACACAAAGTCACACACCCAGCAGGCAGCCATATCATTTATCAACCCCTGTGCTCTGCAAGCTGGGCTGTGTAAGCCTGCTTTGAATCTTCTTCTAGCCTGAGCTGTGCATCTTTGTCTCTCAGTCAGTCTGTGACGAAGTTGAAAGTGGAATAGAGACAACAAAATTAATGATCTGCTCAGGCAGAACGTGAGCCCTTACATCATAGTAATGTGTACACTTCACGCATTTTTAAAAAGCAGTAAAATAAACAGCCAAGTGTGCTGTATATTACAATCTAATACAACAACCAGGGAAGCAAGTCTATCTTTTGAAGCCTATAGCAATCATTGGTATTATGGAAAATGGGCAATAGTAGTTCTTTTTTTTAAGGAAAGTGTGAACAACAAATATAAACAGCTTAAATTTCTAACAGAAACGAATAATAAACAGACTAACACAAGAAATGGTAATGACTACACACTATTGTTAAATTGAATAGTGCACCCAACCCTTGAGTCCCACTTGTTCCGTAAGGAAAGCAAGTTTCCCACCCACTAAAGACAATACTACAACAAAGGCACAAAAAGAAAGGAAAAAAGAAAAGAGAAGAAAAGAAAAGAAAAGAATGGGGGGTTAATTAGTGGGCAGAGATGTTATAGAACTGAAGTAAAATAAAACAGGTTACCAGTTCCCTTAGAATCTCTCCATATTACCTCTGACTGTATAAACAATCTTTTCTAGTTTAAAAAAAAGACATAACATCTGTGAGACATTGAGTGCTAGATGGAGGTTTCCTGGATTTCCAAGGCAATAGCAGACGACGTCTTGCCAATGAGCAGCAGTTTGACAGAACAATCAAAATTTAGGATCCATCTTTTCCATGTGCCTTTCAACCACATGAATATCATCAGCTTGAGTTTGCTCAGTTGTCACAGCAAACATGGATGAAAGGTGAAAATGACTACTGAGCTCACATGTCAGCATATCTGTCGCCAAGGCAACTGAGCAGTATCTATCCACTGAGCAAAACCATGTCATATGTGTCTAGTGGACTTTGAGTTGTTCAAACTACTCTAGGTTGTTCATATTTTATGTAAAAATTTGAAGTTGTGACCACTTTACATGTGGGTAGGACTCATCACTTTGGGGTTTTTTTTTTTTTTTTTGGTTTTATTTTACAAG
>VUQI01008270.1:18558-28648 GCA_015106735.1 Paratilapia polleni | reverse complement strand
CAGGTCACAGCAATATTTGTATAAGCTGTTACTCACCTGTCAGTCCTCATTTTTGAATGTATTTGAGCCAAAATGTGATTAGAAAAATAATCTCTCTCTTTGTGCTCCAGATGAAAGCTTCTGAATCCCTCACATTTTGGTAGTCCAGATGGCTTTTAGCACATTTTAACCCAGTAGAATCAGAATATAAATCTTTGTATTATATACTGTATTATATATGCTGCTTGTCTTGCAGCCATAAATTTACTGCATGCAGACTAAAGTCATAAGAAAAGCATTATGGTGACTGAACTGAGTTGTAGATGATTGTGTGTAAAACAGAAATAACCTCTTATAACCTCTGAGTATCTTCTCAAAGTTTTCATTTTAATTGGCTGTATGAAAACACATCTGACAGAGTCACTCTGTTGTGCTGTTCTCAGGTGTTTGTTGCACAGGGACATTTTCAAGCATAAATTGAACTGAATGCGTATATCTCTGTTTCTCTTTTTATTTCCTCAGTATGTATTTGTATCTCTGCTATCAAGAGACAGTGTGTATGATGTTCTCCGCAGGATCTGCACACACCTACAGGTCAGAGGACACACACAAATGTATATGCGCACTGTTAATTTAGTATATGTGTGGTGTACGTGTTAGTTACAGAGGTGATCTGCTTTTCCTCTCCAGGTCAATGGGAAGAGTCTGAGCCTGAAGCAGTTCATGGAGGAGCCAACCTTATCCCTGGTCAGTGAGAACATATCTTCCACTGAGAGAAGCCACTTTCTTTTTTCTTTTTTTTTAAACAAATATAAAATCTTAAAACTATAAAATTTTAAGTGAGTGGATGCCTGAAGTAGTGTGAAACAGTGATCAGAGGGCTGACTAACCTTCTTACACAGACAGGATCAATAGATCATTTTGTTGCAGCTACAGCCTTGCAGTGAATTATTCCCAGAGTCGGCAAGATGCTATCAAAGAGCTCTCTGAAGTCACCTTGTGTGTGTGTGTGTGTGTGTGTGTGTGTGTGTGTGTGTGTGTGTGTGAACAGCTTTTGTATGAAGGAATATTTAAGTTCTGTTAACAAGCTGGTCCTTGATCATGCTCTAAACTGGACTGATAATATTCAAGGAAAAAGGCTGTTTGATTATGATACCACCACACTATGGTGAAGATAACTCCTCACCCAGTAACGTATCAGCAATAGATTTCAAATATCCATATTTTCAACCCCTGCTAAATATTTCTTTAAAGGCCAGTTAGCATGCATTCTCCAGTCTAATATCTTTACTAACTAATGGCTAGAAACTCATTATAGATCAGTTATAAACCAATAAATATGACCAGACTTTGACTTTCAGTCATAGGAGAAAGTTATACCATAAGCTTATTAAAAAAATAAGACATCCATGAGCTTTTAAAAGTAGTAGTAGTACATTTACAGCTGCATTATTACCAAAACAAAATGATTAAACTTAAAAAAAATTTTTTCCTTGATGAGCCAGAAGTCATTATGGCTTTTTACTTTCAAAATGTTTTGCTATTATTAATAATAGCGACCTTTTTTTAGTTTAAAACCAGTAGTGTGCTGACAGCTGAGGGTTTGTAACTCGTTTACTTTGGATCACTATCTGTTGTTCTTGTTCTCCTGTGCCACAGGATGAGTTCCCAGCTCCAGACGAGTTCCCAGTGGTTGACGAATTCCCATCAGTGTTAAAGTGGAGAAGGAAACCCTCAGTCGTGTCTGTGTCCTCCTCCCTCCCCGATCTTCTGGGGAACTCAACCAGCAGCCTGAGCGCCGCGGACACACCCTTCAAATCAGAGCAGCCACTGGAAGGTGATAAAAACTAGACGGTGATGCAGTGTTGCAGTATGGACACAAAGTTCAAGGTTTCATCCAAGGCCACGCAATCTCAGTGTCTTGTGACTTGTGACTAATTGAATTTTATAACCCAGACAAAGGAAGCAATCTCCTCTAATTGTACAGTTTAACTGTTTAAAGAGAAAACAAGTAGGTTTTCAACCTCAGTTTAAAAATCATAATATTGTCTGTCTGTATAACCTGTCTCACTGGTAGAGGTACAGATTTCCACAGGAGTACAGCATGGAAAGAAAATGCTCTGCCAGCATTACAGTGGATGTTTGGAATATGAAGAGTTGGGGGGATAAAAGGTTTAAGGAGTACTGTAGGGAGGTGCTAATCTGTGAGTTTTATAGGTGAGAAGAAACAATGTTTAGTTGGTGTTACTGCGTGTCTTCTAAATGTCACTGATTTAGTAGAAAAATACTCTAAATGTTCTAATGAATTCACATTCATGCATTGATATATAGTTGCCTACATTTTTATTGTTAGTTGATTGTTGTGTGTCTGTGTCTGCGAGAGAGGGAAAGACAGTGAGAGAGTAATTGCTTTTGGATGGCAACGTTTGTCTTACGCAACGACACATTAAGCTCCAAATGGAGATTAAATCATGTGAGGGGCTTGTATTAAAAAGCTTTGGAGATTAAGCAGAGATTACCACAAACAGTGTGTGCTGTCAAAGTTGTCGGAGAGCAGTTTCAGCGCTATCTGCTGAATATCATTTCTGGATACTCGCCTCCAATAATGTTGCTCTCCATTAAATGTCGGATCAGCGTGAGCTTTTGTTTCTACATTATTGTCACAGCACGCCTGTGGACAGGAAAGCTGGGACATAAGTCAACACCTGTATTACAATTGCTTTACCTCACCACACAAAACAGACACCCGTGTGAAAAAGAAGAATGTCAGCTGGCGTGCAATAATAACAGAGCTGTGGGGAGGTTGTAGTTTTGTATGACACAGACTGTTTGCACTGTTTACAATGAATGAAAAAAAAAAAAAGAAGAACAAGATTATTTCTTTATTGCTCCTGAATTTTGGATCTTTTTACAAATGATCAAATAATTTGAATAAAGATGTATCACCTTTTAACAATTACAAAAGCCTTGGCTATCTAAAAAGCTGCATAACATATCTACAGTTGCAGGCCGTGGCGAAGATCTCTGTCAGTTTAATGTAGTGATCTATTTATGAGTAGTATATGAAAGTACTGCATGCTTGTTTGAGTCCAAATGCATTCAGATTAACAAACAGGTGGGCCGGCAGCAATATTTAAAGTAGAATATGTGGTAACAATCAAGCAATGTTAATGGTTTTATGTTACTGTGTGAATGTGTGTGTGTGTGTGTGTGTGTGTGTGTTACAGAGCGAGCTCTGCAGACAGACAGAGGTCTTTTATCTGAGCCAGTGGCAGAGTTGGGCCAGATGGAGTACCAGCTGCTCAAGTTCTTCACCCTGCTGTGAGTATACTGAGGGACACGCAGACACCAACAACACCACCTTCACCTCCTCCAACAGCTGACTCACAGCTACACACACACGCACATTAATGCGCAGATATAAATAGTGGGCGACTGACTCAGACTGAACACAGGAGATCAGAGCTGATAAAACACATTTTATTTTGTATTTTTCCACTCAGATATTGCCTCTTGGGACACTTATTTTCTAAAATTCCTTTCAATATGCAAATAAATCATTTGTCTTAGAGGACATCATATGCTCCTTTTTCCATTTGGTAGACTGTCCCTCATCCAGAAAGCATTAGGTCACTCTGCTGTTTGTCATATTGCACTGCCGACCCCTGACCCCTATCTGAAAAAGGGAAGGGATTATATTCTCTGGGACATAACAGACTATAATCCACATAAAGTACAATGAAAACTTTATATACATTTATTCTCAAGTAGATAAATAGATATATAATCATGTTCTATTATCATTGTGAATTAATACAGAGTAATGCAGTTTAAATCTGCAGTTAAACTGATTATGTAAAAGTACCTAAAATGTAATAAAAAGGCAGACTTGAGCTTCATCTTGATTATTTGTTTTTATTGTACATGAATGACAGGAAAGCAGTGGCCCTATGACTTCTTACTCTTCTTTGCTGCTTTGGCAGATTTAGGCTGAGTTGTTGCAGGACACTGTAGCCAAATGTTGCCACCCAGTGTTCATCAAAAGACATTGCAGCTCTCTTACTCCACACCAGCACAGGATTCCAGTGTCCAATGTCATAAATATCCACAAAGATAATATATATTTTGTATTTGTCTGTCTCCTCTTCTTGTCTCCTCTTCTCCTCTGTCTCCTCTTCTTTCGTATTATTGTTAGTATTATTCTCCTCATCCTGTCATCGTGCTACTTGGCCTTTCGTGTGTGCAGTCTGGAGCAGCAGCTGTCTTTCCTCAGTAACCCAAATCTGCCCCTGAGAGAGAGGTAACACGGCATCACTGACATTGTCAGTGCTTTAAATGATGTTAAGCTGCATAATATACTAAAGATGAAGGGCACTGAATGATCATGAAAGTTGAGATTCACATGTTATTGGCAAAATATACTGAAATATCAGACAAGATTATAGGGTTATGATTATTATAGTGTATTATTTTATGGTGTAGTGTATTTTTCTAATTCTGTTTAACGGGGACAGTACTGCTGTATGTGTGAATTTGACACAGATTTCTGCTGTCAGTTTTCCCGAGAGTCCACTAACCAGGCTGCTTTCTCCTCATCTAGGTAACCACTGCTCTCTGCTGTGACCCTTTACACTGGCTGCTGTTTGCTCTTCTCCTGCTTGGAGTTGACAGTGACCTCCTGCACAGATCCAGGACCATCTTAGAGCCCAGAACAGATCAACCCCCGCACCAGCTGTAACACACAAAGGTGCAACCACAACCCGACTCCGGGAATCTTACGGACCCTCCCACCGGGGAATGAGTTCCTAATCAGTGATCACTTCCAGACTATGCAAACAGACTGTCTCTTTTTTCTGAATATAAAGTAGGTTTTACTTTGGATTATGATTGTCTACCATGACCTGTCCCTCTCACTGACATTTCATCCTTAACCGGATGATGCCTCAGTGTAAAGAGATCCTGAAATGGTCAGTAGAGTACAGTCAAACCTGCTGTTTGTGGCACTGATGATGGTTAGAAGCGGCGATGGATTAAAGATGAGAGATAATTCAATACATTAATTACTTGAACAGACTGATAGTGAAGGTATCAGGTGTGTTATGGGTGTAGCATGCTTGACTCATCCAACATATTCTGACTGACAAAAACTGGACTGAACCAGATGTATTCTTTTTATTTAACCTCAGTTCCAAGGATAAAATTAGTTACCACTATGCACTTTTTTAATACAGGTCCACAATATTTCAGATCTATGTGACTGTTTGGATCTATTTTGCTTGAAAATAGGTACTCAGTTGTCATTTTTTTAAGATATTTATGGAAAAAGGTTATGTTGCAAGCACACACTCTTGACTGAATGAAGTTATATGTCATGTATTTGATATACTGGAGTGATCACACCACTTGTGGGTGTTAACTATAATGTGAATGGGATGGTTAGATGACTTGCATGTCCTTTGTTTTTCACTGTGTCACTACTCTGCTGTGTGAAAGGAGTTCCAAAGTTTGTTTAATACATTTCAAATGAAGACTTAAAATGACACAGTGAGGTATCATATTGTTGACTGAAGATGATTTTGCAGACATGTGACATGTAGTCCTCAAATCCTAGTTTGTGAAATCCCTATGAATTAAACTGGAAACAAAATGTAGAGAAACAAAAAAAAAGTCTGTGGCTTTTACTCGGTTTTCAGTCATTTGCAGTCATTTGGGTGACGGGACTTCACTGTCTGGTTTTCCATGCTGTCATATTGGCACTACATGCACGACCACAAAAAGGCTCGACTCCAACAGCACTGCAAATTTCAGTAACCTCCACAACTCAGCCTAAATTATAAAACTGGCTCACAATGTTGGCAGAAGCACTCAGTGCTAAATAAATTACATATGGTACGCTGGCTGTACATCACTGGCACTGGGTTTTCTTTCCGATGAATCGGTTTAAATTTAATAACTTGTCGCCGTATTTCATGGGCTGAAAATGTCTACTTTATAACATTTAAACCTTGACTTTAGGAAAGGAATACATACAAATACACGTCTGATATTATCACTGACAATGACATGGGGCTCAATAAACTCAAGAAACTGAAGAATTTTCTCATCCTGGATAGGAACCATGTAACCCTTAAAATGATTTGGGCCTGGATTTAGCTTTTAACAATGATACAACAACTATAGTTCCCAATGTATGACATTTGATCTGGAGGTTGAACAATGTCTCATTTAAATAAAATAAAAAAAACACACCATGCAGTCCTGTGAAAAACTAAGCATACCCCAATTACTTCTACTCTTCTTTACAGCATTGCTTCAGTTCACTGTTTGTGGGAATTCGTTTATGCACAGGACTGCATAGAGTCCTGTGAAAACATATTCACATGACTGTAGATACTCTTAGAAAGAGGAAAACAGGCATTCTGACACTTTAATAAATAAAAAGATTATGAATCTATTTTTCTGGATGAGTACCTCTGCATGACATATTCATCTATACAGCAATCAGCTATAGCGGGTCACTGGGGGTTGGAGTTGATCCCAGCTGGTGAAGCAGGGTACACCTGAAAAAGTCCCCAGTCCATTACATGAAAAACGCACAGACAACCACACACCCCCACGTCTTGATGCATGCTCAACAATCCACATAAGAAAATCCCAGAAAGTTGATTCAGTTCATCTGGATGCAACATTTTCAGTGGGAGAAATGTTTCATCGCTCATCCAAGTGACTTCTTCAATCTCAGCTGACTGTAGGTTTCCCCAATCTTGTAAACACTACAGCTGCAAAACGATTGAAACCAGCATCATTGCACATAAGGCTTATAAGGTGAAGAAGTCACTTGGATGAGTGATGGAAAGTTTCTCCAACCGAAAACGTTGCATCCAGATGAACTGAATCAACTTTCTCTCATGCGCCCTCACATTCACACCTACAGCCAGTGACGCATAAACCTAACACGCATGTCTTCGGACTGTGGGAGGAAGCTGGAGGCCTGGAGTAAACCCACAAACGTGCATGGAGAGCATGCAAACTCCACACAGAAAGACTTCAGTCGACCAAGAACCTTCTTGCTGTGCAACCACTGCAGCACCATTCAGTCTAATTTCAAAGGTCATACTGCAGCCCATACTGGCTAAATGAGTGAGTTCACAGTGTTTCCACAGTAGTACAGGCACAATAAAAAAAAATGTTTTACTTTTAAATTGAGAAAATACACTGAAGAAAGAGGGACAAGTACCTTGGGGACTAATTTGCCTTGCTCTACACTGACAGTATAGTTAATATGCAAACCCAGGACTGAACTTTTTATGGTATGCTACATCATCTATAAAAAAAAAACTACAAACCTCCTGTACATTACTTTATGCACATTCCCCCTCATGAATAGGCTGGCATTTTGAGTCTTGAAAGCTTGGATTCTGTCTACAGTTGACATGTGCATAATTAATGGGTTTGTACTGACAATAGACTGTATATTAAAGAAGGAATCTTACTGACGGCTCCATTCAACCATTCAAACTTTTACCTCTGTAAGTATTATTAAGCTCATAGAAGGGAACCCGAGTTCATCATTCATCAATCAGTTGTAATATTACATATTACAGGTTGGTCGTTGATATGTCAATTTGAATGTTAAAGCAAAAGAAATCAGAGCTAGTTGCTAAAAGATGTATAGAAATGTTTTAGGCAGAAGTAGAGCTACCCTTTTTCAGGTGTTGAAATGACTCTGTGGCACAGGACTACAAACTACACTGACATCTAGTGAACAAACAGCATGGAGCACTAAACTCTGTCCGCGTTTTTGCAGCAGTGTCTGATATTAAATACAGCCATGCAGCAAAGAGCGAAAACAGAGTGGATTATTCAGTCTGAAACTCATGCTGATTTCATTTGGCAGGAACTGTCTGTATTCAGTCCAAAATGACTCTCAAAAGCTCCCAAATTATCTGCTAATGATGCTCTTTCCCAGTAATTCTGTTTCATGCTTAGAATGAGCAGGACCTCATTCAAACCTGTATGATCTAGTAAGAAGAGTTGATTTTCTTTTGTGTGTATTTCCTGTGATAAGACTGAATCTCAATATCTCTGCTCCTGAAATTAGACATGGACTGACGCCACCTGTTTACAGGACCTCAAAGTGATACTGGAGATGTTTTTAGTCAGTATATTTACACAACACATGACTGGATTACATGTTTAAGCAAGAACTCTCATATTCTTGTATTTAACAAGAATTTTTAAGGTGTCCTTTTTACACATTTCCCAAGCTGAGTGCACTGTGCACACTTTGAAGAATTACAAATTAATAATATATTGTAAATACCTTGATTACAATAAGTGGTTAAAAAAAAGGCTGCGAGGCTCACTGTGACAATTTTTTTACTTGAAGAGGCATAAATACACACAACTGTAATTAGCTATGTGAAAATAAGCATAAAAAACCTCTCCATAAGTAAAACTTAAATGGAAAGAAGAATCAGCTTAACTTAAGGAATGAAACATAGATAAAAGCCTTACAGATTTGGTGGACGTTAAAGCATTTCGCCCTCAGCCGAGGCCCCACCCCCAAGTGACTGTGATGGGAGCTTGTGGTTATTTTTTAACTTTAAAACCAAAGAAGAATTTAGCTGAGCGTAACATATTCTTGGATTGTATGCTTTGCAGCAATCCCACCAAATAAATGACATTTAAAGTTGTCTGGTTGTATGGATAAATGCCATAAAGTACCAAAGTGAGCTTGGTATAAATACTTGCTGCTGCAGCACTCAGTCTATCAGTTTCTGGGGCTTCTGGAGATCTCAGGACGCACAAAGGGCAGGAGCCAACCACTGTGTCGCACCGCTGTGTGTGTGTGTGTGTGTGTGTGTGTGTGTGTGAGTGTGAAGACAGCTGTAGCTGTGGAGTAATGGGGGCAGGTTGAAGCAGATGGCCAGACAAGCTGCAGCCTCATCCATACCTCCAGGGAGCCATATTGTCTGTCCTGGAATGCTCTTCAGGTGACCTCTGACCTCTCTGGTGTGAAGGAGTATGCTGACTGTAACATCAAGGTGATGGTCTATATTACACGCAGTAAAATCGTCACACACAGGCCACATTGCTGGAGGTTTTCCAAGAACACATTACCTCAGTGGAGCATTAAATGTGTCCATGTCTGCTAAGAGCACAATCCAAGTGCATTACGCTTGCTATTTATGAAGTGAGAGGTGCTGTGTTTTAACTGCAAGACACCACAAATATTTCTTCTTCTCCAAGGGGATTTTGGTACCAAAAATCTAGGCAGCATATAATTACAAGAGGCATACATCTTGTGAAAATATTCTACAGTGAAACAATAAAATTGTAGAGTTTTACAGTTTTCTTTGAAATATTGTGTAAGTGGTATGTAGATAAAGTAAAAGGTCTGCTAGGCAATGCATTAGAGAGGAATATTTCCTTCCATGACTTTAGTTAAGCCTTATGCTTAATTACAGGTTATCTGTGTATTTACAGCTCTACTTGAGATCCTAAAATCAATGCTTTCTCTGTGCAGCAACATTTAATAGAAGTGTATTAGTCCTATTTCCACTGAGAACCAACTGTCAAGAAAAGCTAATGAACTGCCTCTTACTATTAGATCAGCACAATCAGTTTAAAAAACTTAAAAAAAAACAAAACACCTGTATAGACTGACTTTTGTGTGATGTTTTATAATACCTTCTTAAATGTTTACTTTTGCCTTCTTTGTCTTTTGTTTGGATATTCTTTCATTCATTTTATGTATTTTGGAATGCTTTAATGATATTGTTTTTTGTAAATTACATTAAGCACCTTGCAACTTTGGTTTGGAAAGGTGCTATAGAAATTAAGTTTATTATATTATAAAATTTTACATTATTCAGCTCCAGTGAGTTTTCTTACAAAACATAGCTGGGTACCTCAAAGTTTCAATGGTAAACCTCTGATGAAGCATGTCATTTATCTCCTGCCAGTGAGTCACATGTTAAACTATGTTTTGATTATCTGAGGTTGGCTGAGACCACAGACATGCCCCTCTGTGTATAGCTTCACTATATTTATATATATATATATATATATATATATATATATATATATATATATACACACAAAAAAG
>VUQI01008257.1:14791-29389 GCA_015106735.1 Paratilapia polleni | reverse complement strand
TATACCATTGTCCTTGTGCTTTGACTGCTTGGTCCGTGACAGCCACACTTCATAAGAATGGGAAATGGGTGCAAACAAGAGTTAAAAGTCCTTTAACTCTGGCTGAGTGAATAACTGGGGGACAGATGAGCTACTAGAAGATGGATCTTCAAAGTCCTCATCACTACAATGTTGTGCATCTGAACACAAAACATCATCAGACTCTTCTCTCTCATCAACTAAGCCAGTAAAAATGGGAGGTGGTATTTCATCTGAATGTGGTACAGGTTTCATTGCTGATGGCAGGTTAGGGGAACTGATCGATGATTTAGTTTTGGAACTGTATCCAGAAATATTGACTAAACAGAAGTAGCAGTCATCAAAGGGATTCTGTGGCTGCCTCCATACCACTGGAATACCAAAACCCAAAACTCTTTCCCTTAGTCCATGCGCGGAGGTTTTCCACACACGCCCGGCAAACTGAATGAGGTGCCCATGGCTCGTCTTGGTCGCCCAATTTCATACCATAATAAGCAAAGTCTGCCTTTTTCACAAAATCTGTTATGTTTTGTAGCTGTTTGGATGTAGTGAAGCAATCACAGATATAGCAAAAAACATCTGGATCATGTTAACAATTGCCACGTGTTAAAAAATGTGATGTGATAGAGCAAAATGGATATTATTTTTGAAATCAGCAACCCAAAATTACTAAAGAACAAGCATTAGATTTCATACAGCAAATATGATGCAGGGTGGTGTTATTAGTCATTTGCAACAGCAAAGTAAAAATATTATTCTGCTCCCCTTCCCAGCCACCAATAATGTATGAGTGTGCTGAATAAATAATAGATTTTTGTTCTATTGATAAATAAAAGAAAAAGAAACACATTAGAATCTTATTTTAATTTATGTACAAAAGAATAAATGGGAAAATCCAGTTTAAATCTCACAAGAAGACATTCCCCAGCTCAGCCATGTCATTTTATTTTAATGTGGTTGATTTAAATATTAACACCTCTGTGAGAAGTAATTTGTGTTCCTCCATGTTAAGACCACAAGTTTCATCAGCTCGTACTTCTTGTTTAACTGACGATGTTGATATGTGTCCCCGGTCTCTGGTGAGTGTCACTGTGCTTACTTTCTCTTTGTCTTTACTCAAGAGGACAAACATGTTGGAAGATTTTTTTTCCCCCCACTGGCCATTAACTCTTCTCACCATCTGTCACGAGAAGCTCAGAAAGCTAAAGCCCTAGTTCCACTCTAGTGTGCTTATAACTATGACAATTTCACTTTTTTATTAGCTTTTTAAAATGTATCTCTATTTGTAAACAATGACCAAAAACAAAGTCCTTGCCCTGACGTCTGTTTGGTCGAAACACTGGCCGATGTCAAGACTGCATGCTGCTAGGCTAACAGTTTCTTAAGCACCTTCATTTGTTGGGTTAAATGAACAATCAGTGCAGACATTCAGTCAGCTCATTACCCTCAAAATCCAACCCCACCCTTTTGTTAAGATACAATTTAAAGAAGCCTAATTTGAAACAGACCAGCCTAGGATACAAGGAAATGGGTTTAACACATAAGCAGTACACAAACATTAGATATAAAAAGCTACAGTATAAGATCATTTTTTATGTGCTTATAAATGTATAGTAATTGTCGACATACAATCAGACTTGTGCTTTTGTATACTTTTTCATACATTGTCAATTTATGTACCAGAGTTAAATGCCTAGCTCTTCAGGTTAACAACAACTTCTGCTTCCCAATGTATTATAAATATCATATAAATTATCGTTTAAACATTTATACTACTCAGAACTGCTACATATGTTTCCATTAGCTGGGTTGCTTTAATGTTAATGACACTGTTTACACAACCTCGGTGTATTCTTTAAATGCTAAGTCCAATCAATGTGTCACCTGATGGAAAATCTAAAATGCAGCATAACAACATTCGATAGGGATAATACTCTCTGCAGGGTGATGTGAAAATGCTATGAGTAATGGAGACTGGCATTTAAGAGAGATCAGTAGTGAACAGCAGAGCGAGGTGCAGTAAAAAGCAGCCTCTCCTCTCAGGGTGTTCACTGGCTTAGAGCTCGGTGTGGGGCCCCTCCGCTCTCAGAGACAGATGTTAGGCCTGGGCTCGGCCATCCGCTCTCACCGTAATGAGAACTCAAGGGGGCCTGGGGCCCACACACACTCATGCACATGCATGACCACACCAAAAACACCTGTCTTTCCAGCACACATCAGCAACCAAAGGAAAAAAAAAAAAAACACACACACATGCAGCCAACAAAACCTGAGAGCCAAACAGTAAACAAGCAAGAGTGGTGGTTGAGCCAGGGGTGGACTCATGATTTAATAATGATGAGCTGGTAAGAAAAATGAGTGACCTTCGCACACATACAAGCGTCCATGTTAACACGCAGTGTATCCAAGTGACAAGATATTCAAATAGAGGGCAGGGAGTGCGAAGGAGAGTTGGGGGGCAAACACAAGGGCTTGAAAAAGAGAGAGTGTTTGTGAGTATGTGTGTGTGTCCTGCCAACCATTTCTGAGTGCCCAATGAATGAATGTAGCACTTTTATTATTTACCACTCCTTTAGTGTCTTCTTGCCTGCAATGTACATAACATGTACTCAAGTGTGCATGCATGTGAGGAAGGGGAATAAGGATGAGTCAACTTCTGCTCATGTTTTTATATGGGTATGACAATACAACATACTGTAAGTTTGAGCATGCCAGGATGTTTCCGTGTGTTATTATGAATTGTGGCGATATAATAATAAATCATATTTAAGATTCAATTCATTTCCAGAATGTAGCCTATCCTGTGAGTAGCAGGATACATCCTGGTCAGGTTGCTAGTTAACACAGAGTAAGAGAGAACCAATCACACTCACATCCACACCTACAGCCAATTTAGAATCTCCAATTAATCTAACAAGCACAGGTACAGAGAGAACATGCAAACTCCCTAGAGAAAGGGCCCAGGTTCAAACCCAGAACATGAATGTGTGAATTAGAGGTCAATCAATACAGTTTTACTGAGGCTGATGCTGATACAGAATTTTAGGGATTAAAAAAATAGAATGCTGATGAGTTATGCTTTATGAAGATACAAGTTACAAATTTAAGGAGAAACCAACAATGTGTCTTTTTTTGGGTGGGTGGCGGGGGGTGCATTTAGCTGGCATGGTGTGGATCACTTTTTTCTGATGAAGAAACATTCCTATCCTGATGGAAGTTGTCTCTTCCAGGATGACAACACCCACATTAATGGAGTATGAAGGGTCACTGAATTGTTTGATCCACCCATTTTCTTCAGCTTATCCAATTCAGGGTCACGGTGGGGCTGGAGCCTATCCCAGCTGTCATAGGGTGAGAGGCGGGGTACACCCTGGTTAGGTCGCCAGTCTCTCACAGGGCTACCAGAGAGAGGCGGACAACCATTCACGCTCACAGTCACACCTACGGCCGATTTAGAACGACCAGTTAACCTAACGTGCATGTCTTTGGACTGCGGGAGGAAGCCAGAACACCCAGAAAGAATCACACAGGCACGAGGAGAACACGCAAACCCCACACAGCAGGGCCCCAGAGAGCCATTGGATCTGAACACAGGACCTTCTTGCATGTTGCTAGACTGACAGTTTCTTCTTAGCCTAGCAGCGGTGGTGCTAACCGCTGCACTACGGTGCTGCTCGAATTGTTAGGCGAGTATGAAAATGTGAACGTGAAATGGTATGGGCTTTGCAGTCACCAGATAAACACGTATGGGAGATTTTGGACTGATGTGTTAGTCAGTCACACTCTCAGAAAACCAAATGGGGGAGCCTATTAGCAAAAACTGTGTTCCATTCCTCCAGTAGAGTTCTAGATACTTTGAGAATCAATGCGAAGGAGCACTAGAGCTGTTCTGGAGGCATACGGTGGCTGAACAACTTACCTTTGTCCTTATACAAATTAGCCAACATATTGGTATTGCAAAATTACTGCTTTTTTTCCTGCATAATGTTAAAATGAGAAAAGTTTTCATATTGGACTATGAATATGCCGAATATGCTAACACTGACATAGTTGAAATATGTCAATGTATCAGTGAGGCTCTAATGTTATTGCTTTGCTTCAGTCTCTCACTCTCTCCTGGGTATGTTAGCCTTGATAAAGCACAGCCTAATCAAGTCAACAAAAACTAGAACAAAAGTCGGATTAAAATTTTAGCTTTTAACTGTCCTTAACCCAATGCCCTTCCAAAAGTGGAATCTCCATGGGATTCCGGTAAAAGAGGCAGAAACTGAATGAGAAAGAGAAAGGGGAGAGACGAATCCTGAGGGAAGGAGAGAATAGTGTGATAAGACCTGGCTAAGCCTCGCCGCCGGTAATTACCTCCACGCTAATGCTACACCAGGAAAAAAACCCAGTGGGAGCATGGAAACTGATGAAGACCATAGATTGTAACAAAAAACATAAAACAAAAAAAGGAGATATTGAATGTCTGATATTATTGGCTCTGAGATCAGACAACGACAGACAAGGAAAAGACATGCATGAGGGTAAGATGAAGGCAGATAGAACAGAAAAGGAACAAGGGGGAGTGAGAGAAAGCAAAGCTGTGGGAGGAGGTGGTGCACAGTGACCCAGATCCTCCTCCCGGTAACACAGAGGGGAGCTGCTACAGCCAGGCTGCTGTCTGCAAGCAGGGCTGGAGCACAGGATGAAGAGATACAGGACACAAATATGAGCTAAAACAGCTGCTACGGTGTGACAGCTGGTCTAAATCACAATAAACATGTGAGAACATGCCGCTTTGAAAACACTATCAAATTGTGACAAATTGTGTTTTTGAGTGTGTTGGGCTTGTATAAAAGCTGACAGGCACCCTCAGTGTTGTTCCCTCTCTTCTCTTTTTTTTTCCTAGGGAGGGAGATGGGAGCACCTTGGTGATTTCTCCCAAAACACACAGGGACAAATGAGGCCCTGAGCATCCCGTTAAAAAATGAAACAACCCAGCAGAGAGTTCACATCCCTCAGGATTTGCCCTAGACGCAGGTAAACACGCACACACACACACATTTGACCATGCAATTATTGAGCTTGTGCAACAGCCACAGGGAATGCACCTTTACAGAGGGGAGAGGAGGGCTTCAAAGTGTGTGTGTGTGTAGGTGTGTATATGAATGTGTGCATCAGTGGCCCAGTTACGGCAGAGGGATGAAATCGCTGCATCCGTGACAGGCCTTCTACATAATGCTTGTCCCACCTGTTCAAATACTCCACCTGTGCAAGTGTGTGTGTGTGTGTGTGTGTGTGCGTGTGCATGCGTGCGTGCGTGTGCATTCATGTGAGTAAACACAATTGCTACAGATTTCTTGGAATGAGGGATTTTAGTTTACATGGACATATTTGAAATTTTGAGCTGAGGCCTTTCATATATTCTAACACACACACACACACAGTGCACACACTTCCCCACAAACTCATCACAAAGATGCAGGATTTCATGGATCATTGTGCCTAGATTTCTATAGCAGGTTGAAAATATGGCTGGCAGACTATATGTGAGAATCATTGGCAACAAATCAGTGCACTTCAGACTGCTGGAACTCTATTTTTAGATGCTTTATGGTTCTTGGCTCTGTGGTCCCTGATGCTGGAGAAAGTCACGGACCCTCACGAACATCCCATCATCTAGACATACATTACCATCATGCTGTATCTCACTAAGTAAAAGCCAGATGTAAAAACAGCGCTCCTTAGCATTAACATTTAGATGCGGCACATTCCCTGGCCATTTTCACCCGTCCATCTGTCACTCATCAATCACTGCTCAGCCTTATCCTCGCTGTGACAGACTGTCAAGTCCCTGGTGTGTTCTCACATTCCTCCATCCTTCCAATGTTCCTGCACGCTGGTGTATGCAAATGAGCTAATGGAGACACAAAAATCTTCCAGCAAGTCTGCTTTCAGCACAATGGATGGCTCCGTTAATGCAGTTTCTCTGTGAGTGTCATTGGCTCATTTCAGCACCAAGGACAGCGCCAGGCATTCGCTCCATGTCTGCTTGTTTATGACTCGTCTGCTGTCGTGCAGTTTTCAGTGAGGGTGGGATATTTCTAAAGGAAAAATGAAAACAACACTTTCTGCCATCCAAACAACAGCACTGAGGCTGCTTTCAAAGCATTTATACTGATCTATGATGCATCAGCTTGTATTAAATATACATAGGCTTGATAATAGCAAGACTAAGTGTTTGGCATCCAGCTCATTGCACGTTAGAAACACATAATGACTCCTATTTTGTTGAGCAGTAAAAAGTGGCAGTGCTTTGATAATACCGGAACAGAGATAATGTAGGGAAACAGGTTTAAGCCAGGCAAACCTCATATCTAGTCACTACCAATCATAACCGCTGCAGAAGGGTGGCAGACTCTGGAGCATCTGCTGGCAGGCTGGACTAACACCAGGAGCACTGACACTTTAGCTTATAAGAAGCAGCACTAAATAACATGTGTTTTATCAGGGCAGACATATCCGTAGACCTCCTGCTGATGAAGGTTTAACTGCCAAAAGGCCCTGAGCACTGAGAGTCTGTGCATTCACAAGTAGAAAGGGAAAAAAAAGGGTTTTATTTATGCATGTCCACAGGAAAGCAACTGTGAGGGTTTATTTGTTTGTTTGTGTGTGTGTGTGTGTACATGAATGTTTGGGTGTATATGTATAAGCTCGGCCAGCTTCTGTTCAGCCTGTAAGTGGCTAGCATATGGGATGACAACTGTTGCCTTCATGGGGAAATGGACGGATTAATTGAAATTGAGCACAGATAGAAGAACAGACACGCAACTGATGATCACTTAACACAATCATCAAGGAAAAATCACAGAGGGACTGCTTGCGTGTTACCCCGTTTGTGTGCTGCATGCTTGTGTTTGTGTCAGACTTTTGAGGGATTGTGGACTAATGAAGAAAATAACAATTACTGCTTAATTAACATGTGTGTATCAGCAGTCCCAGCCCAATACCGACGGAAGATCGTCAACCTCAGCAAACCAAGAGCAAATACTGATGGCTTCTAATGAGGTTTTGTGTGTGTAAGTGTGTGTAGACTGACAATGAGGAGCATGTGTTGCCACTTGCCGTGCTGAAAGAAGAATCTAACACTCATGCAGGGCTGACCTGAATATGGAGCCCTCTTAGCAGTGAAGCTGAAGTAACCTTACTCCAGCTCCTGTAACATACCTGTGTGTTCAAGCAAGCACTAGAACAGGGCCAATCAAAAACTGGTCATTTTGTCTTTCTGTCTTATTTAACAGTTTAACATCATAGTCCCTTTTCCCCTGAAGTAATAGCTCCAAATTTGGAAACTATGCTTCACTTTCTTGCAAGGATTCAGTCAATATTTCTCTAATACAAGAAGCTGTTCAGGTTAGTATAAAGACTGGAAGCAGAGTAGTCCGCAACAAGTAGTCTGCCCAAAGGTAACAAAACCCACCTACAAGCACCTCTAGAGCTCACTTATGAACACATTATATAATTTTCCTTCATAACAAGAGACACAGTAAAAACTGTATTATTAGAGCTTTTTGGACAGGATCAATAACATCCTAGAGTCTCTGGTAACTAACTGATCAAGGTCATAAAATGATGCCAGCAGTTCCCAAAATAAAGAAAATAAACTACTGCCATAACTTTACACTTAATCGAGCAGAGCAAATGAATAGAACTTTATTTTACAAAAAGACCCAGAAATCATATTTGTCAGAGTCTTACAGCATTCTCACGGGGAACAATTTATATTTTCCTTCCTCTTGACCAGTATGTGATGGGAGAGACCTGAGTAGGGTTGGGTGATTGGACGATTGGTCGAATCCATCGCCAGCTGTTTTTTTTGGGGTGATGTTTTTAGGACATTTTTAATGCTTTATTTTTGTGTTATTGTAGTGGTCTCTGTCTCTGTAAGAGCTCAGTGGAATTAATAATGAACTTGTCTCTGTAGTTGTGTTGAGGTCGACACTTGTACACAGACACTGATGGAGATTCTTATGTATGATTAGCTAATTTAGTGTATCTACAGTAGTTTGCATGGTTGATGTAAAATAACATGGCAACAGTGTGGAAGTCTCTGTTTAAATGTCCGAGGGATATTTGAACTAGCTGTCCAGGAGCCCGGGCTAGGTAAGCTAGCCACATGTTGCTAGTTTTTGACTGACATAGTATTTACAAGTTGTGCACCCCGATCGTTTAAAAGCATATGTCATCCCCACCTGTTTGTTCCTTTAGAGGCTGCAAAGTTTCATTCATCTTACTGCTTCATTTAGGTCTCTTGTATTGTAGGTTTTGTCTGGTTTAAAAGAAATAAGAGCAATCACCGTCTGCTGGACTGATGGTGACTAGTTGGAACATTTAAACATATCTCCTCGAGTTAGCCTCCTGCACCATGCAAATGGGAAAATAATGTTTTGGGGATATATTTTAGATAGATGATACCTATCAGAAAGCAAATGCCAAAACTGAAAGCAGAGACTTATCTCTAAGTTACTCAGCCACTTCTTAAAGTCTGCTCTCCACTCAGAGTGCTCCACTTGTCAAGTGTGAAGATTTATGAGTCACGGAGACAAAGATCTGCAACTTTCTCTCTGACCCTTTCCTCTCACTCATCCTATAATTCTCTCTGCCTTCTCCCTCTGATCATTTCCTTTGAGGTCAGCCAGACCCAGCTGGTGGAGAGGGACAGGTCGGGCGCTATCTGTCTGTGTAACCCTTTGCTACTCATCAGTGTGTGTGTCTCAGGATGTGTCATCATCCCACTCTGAAAATAGAAGAGAGTCTACTGGTGAGATTGGGCTAGAGGTAAGTGATTGGGAAAAAAAGGACCAAACTGATGAAAGGAGGGCTGAAGACAGTGGCAGAAGGACCTCCTTGAATACCTTGAAGAGCTCTTGAGTGTGTGTGTATGTGTGTGTGCATGTGTATAAGTGGTGCCTATTGTATGCACTGTAGTCCATGAGAGCAAAAACAACAGGGGAGCTTGGTAAGAGTCTGGCGAGACACTTAGAATAACTTCAACTTGATTATCTAGAAGGAGTGAGGATTACGTGTAGCAGTAAAGTGCAGTTGTGTGTCATAAGTACTCCAAAGTCAATGTGACTTGAAAGTCACCATCTGGTAGACGTCAGGTTATACAAAATTCCATCCCAGATCAGTTAAAAGACAGCAGTTATGGAAAGCTGATAAGTAGTTTCTGTTATTGTTGAAAATGAAGCACACGCATTTAAAACTCACTGATACTTGACATCGTTAAATGAACAGCAATGGAGAGCAAGGCTCAGGAATTGTAATACAGCTCTATAGCTTTAAAAGCTGAGAAGTGAAAACAGAATCACATCAGAATGGTAGGCCTTTTCATATGACTGCATGTTGTTTTCTACTTAAGTGTCTCTGTGCATGAAAAATTATTCCATCAAAGCCAAACAAAGGTGAAAAGTGATACAAGGCTCATTGCAAGTCAAATAAAATATTCATCATAGCAAATTAGAAACAAAAGCTACAAGTGTCCCTTAAATATATAGGAAAAATAAATACTGTTAATAAAATGTGTGCTCATCATTCCTTTTCCTTTTATTTGGATGCAGATGCTGTTTTACAATGATTGACCGGGGTAATAGTAATTGCAAATATTTTGGGAATATTACATATTTAAATCAAGCATTTACAAACCAGTGACCATGATTCATTAAAAGCATTTGCTGTGTCTCAAGTTGATTTTTTTTTTAATAATAGTGGCAGCCAAGTGATAATAGTGTAATAGAGCAGGCACACAATTTATATTTATGGTAATTAAAGTGGAACTTTAAAGAGAAAGGGGTACCATGGCATGTCACAGGAAAACTAAGGTTGCACCTGTAACGTAGGCGTGTTAGCTGGTAACGTGCCTACAATAGTATTTTACATTAATGGTATTTTTTAAATAAATTGCATAATCCATTCAAAGCTCAGACCACCACAGCCTAAAGTTAACGTCCACTTTCTAGTCAGTGTTTGACCAGCCAATACGTTCACACACCTTTCGTTTGTAGTATCAGTAATGTATCACAGGAGGAGGCCCGTAGTGGTGGCCAATCTTAATAACCATCAAGTCACTGGCAAACCATTTAATGGTAAAGTTAGGTTTAACTGAATTTCAGATTTAGATTCTGAAACTAGAAGATATTACATTTCAAATCAAGCCTCTTACCTTCACTTTGGCCTCTTGTGACTGCAGTCACCACTGATCAGCAAAGGTAGACTTGCTTAAATGTTACTTTACTGTGTTTTTATGCTACTAGAGATAAAGGGTCCTTAAATTAGCTCTGATAAGTTTATATCTGAAGATCTACAATTCCAGGAATCTGTGTTGGGCAAAACATGATTTAATCACATTAGATTTGTCTGTAACAACATAATGTAACACATCAGTGCACTTAAATTCAGCAAACATATTGCGCGTACTAATCAAGTTCTTCTATTGTTTGTTTAAATGGAAGATAGAGGGAAAAATTTCAGCTTGTCTTTTTCATGCACTTGAGCAAAAATGAGGTCATGAAGGAGACAGGATGAAAAAGAGAGTGGTCTACAACTTTTGAGGGGTGGAGAGATGCAGATCACTTGGAATTTTGGGACTAAGGACAAGAATGTAGTGAAACATGATGCTTTTTTTCCTCCTCTTTGGTTATACTGTAAATGGCAATTACATAACAATACATCTCAGCAAAGTAATGTAATGAGTACTGGAACAACTTACTTTGTACAGGCAGGACTGGCAACCTGTCCAGGGTGTACCCTGCCTATCACCCCATGATAACTGGAACAGGCTCCAGCACCCCCACCATGATTGTGAGTTATGAAGATGGATGGATGGATGGATGGATGGATGGATGGATGGATGGATAAAATCCAAACACCATAAAAGACCATCTGCTAATGAAGATCATGTGATATGATGAAAAGCTCAGAAGAAGTGTTTGCACTGCTGCCATTAAGGTCCTGGCCGCCCTTAAGAAAAATAATATCATTTCTCTATTCGTCAGTCTGCCTCTTGAATCCATCCTTCCTTTCCTTTTCCTTTTTCTTTCAAGTTGTTTTCTTTGCTCCCTCCAAATGCATCTCAAAAAGACACTGCAGCTTCTAACTTAATTCTGAAAAATCTACTCTGGCCTCATCTCCAATCAAATCCTCCCTGTGTGTCTTGCTGTGTGTGTGTGTGTGTGTGTCTGTCTCTCTCTGTCTGTAGGGCAAATCAATGGGCCCTGGCTGCCTGAATATTTGCTGCCAAGTATGGTCAGCTGTGACCGCTCAAAAGAACCAAAAAGAAGGAAGGAAAGAAGAGAGAAATGAGACACCCACTCACTGTACAGTTTATCCAGTTCAGTCAGCCACTGAACTACATACTCACCTACACTGTGACTCCCCAAAACCCCCTCCCACCTTCCACATCTGAGAAGACAATAGAGCAAAAGCACAGAAGGGTGAACAAAAAGATACTGTATATAGTGTCAAGATGGAGGAGAATACAAGTGTAAAGACCACTGTGGAATACCCCACATAAGCACACTACAGTAAGATCCGATAACAGAGACTAAATTTCCTTTCATTTGTGGCTTTATATGAATGTTTGAAAGGAGACAACAAACACCCACTCAACACTACCCCACATTCATCCCATACTTAACACTGAGGAAGAAAACAAAGGCTTGATTTCTCATTAGCAATAAAAACAGCATCTGTTCGCTAATGAGCAAAGTTCAATATGCTGTAAGGAACTGTGTTATTGTGTAGTCACAAGGCTCCCTGCAAATCCAACATTGGTACTCATGGGATCACAGAAACCCCTCCACCTCCTCCCTAAACTTATCCACTCCGACTGTCTTTTGTCTCTGATGGTTGTAGAACTGTGCCGGGATCACTGGCCTGGCGCACTTCCATCACCGCAGCCACTAAGCTCTCCTACTTCTCATATGGCACAGAGCTCTGAGAAAACAGGAGGAGAAAGCAAGTGTTTATGGAAAAAATAAAAAAATCTGTGATGTTCCTCCATGTCACTGCCCGTGGCCGCGGCAAGCTGGACAGGATTTGTGCCGCATACTGTGTTACAGCCTCGTCTGAGGATTTATAGAGTGCTCCCTATAATGCACTTCCTCTTCGCTACCGGGGTGGACATAAATCTGCCTCTGTTTTTTTGACACCCCCCTTTTTTATTTGCTAATGGGATCCTCAAATGCCTATCCTCTTGGCTGTCTTTATCCCCTCTACACACACACACACACACACACACACACAAGCCCCGGCTCACACACACACAGCCACACATAGAAAAGCTCTATAAGGAATGGCATAAATTATAATACCTGTGTTGATTAATCCTGTAACTTTTCTAGGAGATGTCCACGCAGCCAGCTGGTTAGCACGAGGCCTCTTCCAGTGGCTGAATATTACATTCTAACTGCCTGCATGCTTGCTGACAGAAAAAAAAATTTACAGTGTGTTTATCTGGATATAATAAAGCAGCAAAAAGGTTCCACCAACAAAGAGTCACACAGTGGGTAGCTGAATTAAAATACACTGTGCTGGTAATGAGCTATCTAAATTCAGAGTTCATATTGCTTGGAATTACACAAAAGCAAGGCTCCGGGCAGCACTGGCAAAAACCGTATAGCTCTTTCTGCTCCGCTGCCAGAAGATTCTCCCAGTCGAGCGGCGACACGGTCGGTCCTGGAGAAATCTTTTGAGTCGTGGCGTGTATCTGTGAATGCAATAATTCCTTTGTAAACGACATCACCTCCTTGCCTATTTTTGCATATTTGGTAGCTGTCAACATGTTGGCTGCACTCCATCACTCTTGCTGCGCGTGCACAGGCGAACCCTACACAAACACACACGCGCAGGCAGGGGGATGTTAACACTCCAAGCTCTGATTACCAACAACTAAGTAAGAAACACACATGCATGCCGAGTCTGACTCGAGGGTGACGATGATTAAAGGAACTTGCCTTCCTGAAATGGCTAAACAGAAAATGACAAGAGTAGCGGCGCGTCAAAGTTATCTGGAAAACAAGTTCACATTTTGGTCCTACAGGGGCAGATCCCTTTCCGCACTTGACAGGAATGCACTCTTTTGGTTGTTATCTCAAAAGCTGAAGCTGAGAACCAGATTCAAGGCTAGGAAAATGGGGAACTCCGCTTCTTATGAGTTCTGCTTCCTGCCAACTGTGACAGGAAGCAGGAAAGGTGGTAAGGGGCAGTGTAGCAACAGATAGCAGCAGATAGACAGATACAGGAAACAATAGACTCTTATTTTCTCCTGGATTTAACTGCACTATACAGTGGCCCAGGGGAATCAATTAGAACCATGGTGTGCTTGGTTTTTCCACCCCCATTGACTTGGCAGTAATTTGTTTACTTCACAGCCAAGCTCTGGATAAAAAAAAATAAAATAAAATAAATAAATAAATCCTTGCATACAATGCAACTTTCCCCTTTATTTCTGGTTATATTACATATATGAACTAATCCAGTGTATATCCTAATAGGTAACATGAATCTGCAAACACACAGATTCTTAAAGACAGCACATGACAGTCACCCCCATTGTTGCTTGCAAGCAATTGAAAGTGCATTAAAGGCAAAACCTTGACCTCTTGGCCAGGTTGCAGCCCACAGCAGGTCTATTAGCATATGTTTTCCTTACACACACACACACACACACACACACACACACACACACACACACACACACACACACAGAGCAAAGATTGCAGCTGTAGGCAGCCAGCCGACCAGCAGCAGGGAGAATCTTTTCTGTGTCAGAAGGCGAGGAGGATGAACAGCTTATCACAGTTCTGGCGTCTCTTGGCTGCCAGATGAAACTGACAGGTGTCACCTTGTTATTTTGCTGTGTAAAAACCCGCCTGGGTCTACAGGGAGTTGATTAGCACGAACCTGTTGCCGCATTTACCTGCTTACCTACGGCACATGCCTGTCTCACAAGAGGATTGAGCAGTCCCGCTGCAGTGGGGATACTGGGAGACCTAAAATTAGCTCAGCAGTGAAGCAAAACTGCCAACAGTATGGCACAGATTCATGACATCTGGACGTCTTTATCATATATCAGTGGCTTTGGGGAATTTTGTGGCTGGTGTTTTGGAGTCCGAACGAACTAACTGCAACCGTTAAGAAATTAATTGTTGGGACTGATTGGCGGTTTATGAATTTATACAGGTAGACAAAGCGCATGACTTTAGAGAGCCTCATAAAAGTTTGATTGAATTTTGAAAGCTTCAACTGCTGTAGCTGGAGTTTTTATATTCCCGGTATGAAACCGTTTATATACACGCCTTTATGACATTAAAGTGGGTGCTGTCATGTTGTGTGTACAGGACATGCACTAACACCCCTGTTTTAACAATATTCTGGCCATTTTTTTAAAATTTCTTATATGCAACATGCACATATTCTTGATTTTTGGTTGAATTAAAACTTATTTCACAGATCTCCTGCTCCACTTTTCTCCTGCCTGCCTCTACCTATCAGTCACAAACAAAAACAACAGGAAAGCTTGCAACCTCTAACAATGTA
>VUQI01008255.1:5962-18582 GCA_015106735.1 Paratilapia polleni | reverse complement strand
CTCCTGAAAAACAACCCCACACCATAATCCCCCCTCCACCAAACTTTACACTTGGCACAATGCAGTACCGTTCTCCTGGGAACCGCCAGACCCAGACTCGTCCAATGCTCTAGAGTCCAGTGGTAGCGTGCTTTACACCACTGCATCCAACACTTTGCATTGCGCTTGGTGATGTAAGGCTTGGATCCAGCTGCTCGGCCATGGAAACCCATTCCATGAAGCTCTCTACGCACTATGGGAATATTTAGTCATGAGGAAATTCCACGACTGGACTTATTGCATCCTATCACGGTACCACGCTGGAAGTCACTGAGCTCCTGAGAGCGACCCATTCTTTCACAAATGTTTGTAGAAGCAGTCTGCATGCCTAGGTGCTTGATTTTAAACAGCCGTGGAAGTGATTGGAACACCTGAATTCAATGATTTGGATGGGTGAGTGAATACTTTTGGTAATATAGTGTATCTTGCTGCATCACCGCTGGTTGCAGTAGCTGGTCCATAGAGCTTGTGTTTGCCAAACTAATTTCAGCTGACATCGGAGAAACAATGTGCAACATTTTTGTAGCAGGGGATCAAAGACCAACAAATTCCAAACAGCTGAAAACAAAGGGCCACATGGAGCTACATGCCTGGTTTCTTATTGGATAGTGCAGTGTGCATACAGCATGGTGGCAGCTTGCATAAAGTGCACACTGGCCTTAATTTAGATTCATGATTTTTGACACTATATAATATGCATTATAAATGTAGATACCTGGCTGTTTAACTAAATCAAAGGGTGGGATAAAAGGAAAAGAAGGATGACGATGCAGAAGAGCAGACCATTCACCTTCCTTTCTCCTCTGTTGATCATCGCTTGCCAGCTCCTGCCATGGCTGACTGACTGACTGGGTAATGGTTTGAGGACCAGTAGTCCCAGTCTCTGTGTGAACAGTCTGCCCCTCCTCCCAGGACTGAGTGAAATTCTGCTCAAACTCCCTTCCGGCTGTGGAGACATGGCGAGGTGATGCCAGTTATGTAATAGTTTTGCTGCAGAGAAGATGACCACTGCGAATGCTTCACAGCGCTTCAAGCGAACAAGATGTCAAGCTTTTGTGCCAGACTATTGTGAGTCCAGTAAGGCAAAGTTAGTATAAAAATGAATGAAAGATGCCCCTTATACTTCAGAACAGAAAGTGATTCCACATTTAACCTGTTTTAATGATGGCCACTGAAGCAGTGAAGAGGAAGTCAGTCAGTTAAGAGGTTAAATATAAAGGTATACGCTGTAAGCAAATGAAAGCGGTTGTGCAGCACACGTTAAATGCAAACTTATGAAAAGGTAAAAAAAAAAAAAAAAAAAGTGGAACAAGAGCCTCAAGACTGGAAATGCCTGTTCAGAGTTAAGTTTGTTAGGTCATTTGTTTCCTTCCTTTCAAGATTCAGTGACCAACAATACTCTGGAGTCACACCAGGGAAAGTACGGGGTATGGATCACTTCCCATGTATCAGTGTAGATCACTTTCCAGACAAGCTAACTGTGCTGAAAAGCAACAGTTTTGCTGGTATGAAAGCAAACAAGCTGGAATGAATAAATGATGCAATGCGGCCGTTAGATCCTATGAAGCAAAGTGTGAGTAGAAGATACGCCAAAAGGTATCGCTTCACACACTTTCCGATACCTGCGAATTCAGAAGAAGGCTGAGGTCTGTCAGATACCACCATCTGTGACCAATCATCAACCTCAGTCCTGGTTGATGTTGAGAGTTGTTGCAGAAACTGAAGAGTCTCATCTCCAGCTGCTAGAGCAAAACAAGTTGGAGGGCAACTTACTGAACCTGTGGTTTATTGTGAGACACACGTGACGCAATGATTTCAACAGGAGCTCATACATTCACGCATACCTCCATCTAGGTTGCGAGACAGCCTCTTGCTTGCAGATCGTGTGAAGCGTGGGGCTGGGCGGTCAATCATGGAGCTCGCCTGGCGGGTCTGGGCCTGAGTACGACCACTGTACCGGAACTTAGAGCCCAAGACAAGGAAGCGACGTGAAGAGGGAGGCTCCACTGTTGAAACCCTAAGTGAAAGACAATTAAATTTTTTTCCCCCACACATCATTTAATCAATTTCATGAACACTAAGGATTCAAGGATCATTGTTATGTAACAAGATTAGCAACATGTTTGGCTTTATCTTATTAAGCAGACAAAACCTTTAAGGGTATGCGGCTTTTCCTCAGTGGTTAAACTGCTATGGAGCTGATACAGAGCTTAAGGTAGAGTGAGGAATTAGCCAATTAACTAGTGGATAGGGAAGACCTGAGAATGATCTCTGCTGCCAGGCAAGAAAGTGTCACTCAGAATAAACCTGTTCTTACCTGAAGAAGGTATGATGTTCAACACAAACTTTCCACAGCTTCTTTGAGGCTTTGTAGTTTGGCAGTTTGAATCCAATGGTGCTTTCATACTGCTCTTGCTAAAAGTGAAGAAACAAATAAAAATCAAGGTAAATTTTAATGACTTCATGTTGATGGCATTATTCTGCAACAAAGCTGTAAACCATTCTAAAACACAATTTGCTTTAAATATATGAAAAAAAACTTTAAAATATCAAAAATTCTGACTTTCATTTTGGTTTAATGTCATTAACTTGAATCAAGCAATTCAGTTGTACAGTTATATTTATGTGTTTATCTGAAAATAATATCACAGGCTTTACAACAGCAAGACCCACTCAGTCCAAGGTATCTGACCAGTGAAACAAGTCCTACACATAATCTATTGGTAATTAAGAGAAATGAGTTTGTCAAACTATTTCAAGGCTACGCTAACAGATATTTGGGGGTAATATTCTGATGAAACGTCTGTGGGGGGGGCATGGGCTTGGATGGAGTAGAACAATATGAAAATCAGTATAAGACAAATATACAAAAGAGAAAAAAATAAAATATGTAAACTGAGATTTACCTCTGATGGTCTGATTTTGATAAAGAAGCTGCTCCGTTTATAAGAGATCTTGAGCACTTTGGGCCAAGGAAAACGGTTGATCCTCAGCTTGTCCTTGTAAACCATCAGACCACTGGAGCAAACACCCAGCATAATATCGACACCATCCAGATCCTGCATGAAAAAAAAAAAATATTACAGGATGGAACATTTACATGCATCACTGAATACCGCCAGCCTGCACTTACAATAAACAGTCACTGGGGGGCAGACTTTCTCACAAAATAAGAATGTAGTTCGAGGTCATGGAGTTTAAAATGTTATTAATCTCTCCTTTTTTCAAAAGAGGCCGACATCAATTTTGTAATTAAAATCTGGATGCTACTGATGTAATACAATGATGCTATTGTAAAAAAAATTAAAGGACATTTTAAAAATGAAAGGAAGTTAATACATATTTCCACTTTCAGAATTACCATGAAAGACCTGGGCCACACATTAACCAACAAGGCATTCATTCAAACAGGTAAAATAGTTCACAAAAAAACTTACCTTGGCTTGGTGCAGGTCAACTCCATACATGGCAAGTTTCTTGGCATTTTCCAGAAACAGCATGTCAGCTTGGGCCGGACTCATTGACCTGGATGCACAGAGGGAAAGGTTCAATTCAAAGACATTTTACTGTCAAGATCAGGTTGAATTATCTTCGAGCAGTTTTGAAAATAAATCTTGTTGGCTGAAATGTGCGTATTTACTTGTGAAAACTGTGTGTAGACAATGCCATCATTATTTATTTCAAATCAAACTCTAATCTTCTTAATTACCTGTACGTGCGGTGCAGATCCATGACTTTTTCCTCCAGCTCTTTGCTCTGTCCAGGAGCCAGGTTCAAATTTTTAACATAGTCTGTGCCATGAAGTTCAGGGTCATACTCTCCAAGCTCTGACTGGGCTGTGTAGGAGCCCAGCAGGGACAGTGTGACAAAGGAACAGGGAAGAACACCACGCATAATGTCCTTTCTCAGCTGGAGACACAGAAAGTACCTGGAAAAGATGTGAAAGGAAAAAAGAAGTTAATCTATAAATACATAAAAACCTTCATTTTGTTTTTCCATGAGAAATAACATAATAATACAACCATGGCAACATTTTTGGAATTACATTTTTTTCTTGAGAGTTAAATGAGACCACTCTTCTTTCAGCAGGCAGCAATTAGCTTTGCTTAGCACTAGGACCAGAAGCTGGGGTTAAACAGCTGGCCTAGGTCTGTCCAAACAAACAAAAAAAAAAAATCCAAATGCAATTCCAAAGCTCCCTAATATCTTAACTGCCTCATGTTGATCTAATCCTTTAACTTGACACACACACTCACCTGGTTAGGTCTTCAGTAAGCTGTGCTGGATCAGGAGGGTAGAACTTCACGTTGAATGTAAACTCATAGACAGCACCTGAAACCTGTTTCCTTATCTCTTTGGTGGGTTCCAACCATGTCTGCACAAAATGTAAGAAAAAAAATTGCTCACATTTTTTGTCACTGTAACTGATATTGTCCAGTTATGCTCTTAATAAATAAAACTACAGTAGGGTAAAAACCATCCTACCTTGCTGGTTGGGGTTTCCCAATGAGCAAGGCCAAAGTAATCTTTCTCCAGCAGGTTGACATGGTCACACACCTTTGTAAAAAGTTCTTGGCCTTTAGCATGTTTCTAAGTGAGAAAGAGAGACGCAGACAAATGGACACAGGACGAGAGAGATTCTTCAGTTTCCGTGCTTATCTGAGTCCACAGTGGCCATAACAAAAAAAAAAAGAAGAGAACAATGGTGTATTTTGAGAGATTACTTACATCAAGTTCACACTCAAACAGTGTGTCGTCCAGTAAGGTGACTTTGCACTGCATGGTCTTCTGACGTTTGGAGCCTTTAGCCTCTTCAGTCTTCTTTTCTGTCTTTTCTTTTACAGGCTTCTCTTGCTTTGCCTGCTCTGTTGCCTTCTCCTCTCCTTTGGTTGCCTCTTCCTTTTCTGCTGGTTCTTCCACTTTTTCCTCCGTGTCCTCCTTTTTCACCTCTTCTGCTACTTCAGGCTCTTTTATCATAGCCTCTCCCTTGTGTTCCTCTTGGGCTGGCTAATAGAGTCCAAAAAAGACATTTGCAAAGTGTGTCACACAGATGAAAAGAATGTGAGAGAACACAACATAGATGTAAAGAGCACAATGCTAAGGTAGTACTTAAAAAAATCCAGCACAAATCCAGCAGTTGATACTAGCTTTACTTCAAACCAGCATGGGTCATATTTCTTTCAGACCAAGCTTTAAGCTCAAGTAAGCACAGTTACATTTGCTGAACAAGCTGTCCACATAAAAAATTCATTACAAAGAAAAAAACATGGCGTCCTCTACTACAACCCAATCAGCAGCATGAAGTGCATTGTTTATAACCTTCATCTGCAATGATGTTCTTTTGAATTTTATCCTTTTAAACCATTGTCTTGCAAAATACAATTATTTGCCATCATGTCTAGATCAGATGAGTCTGTCCATCTGCCTACCAGCACGTCTGGAGGTCTCTAATACCTCCGGCCAGGCCCAGGCTAGTTCTGCCATGCGTGCCTTTTGAAAACTAGCCAGCATTCTGACAGGGCTGAGAACCCTGACATCTCCATAGGCTCTTTTGACAATGTTTTAAAGCATTATATATATTTGTCTCAACTTTTCACACAGAATGTTTTGTCAAAATGGCAGCAAATTCATTCTGTTAGCCTCCGACGTCTGTTGTTTCAACTTCTGCGCCAGAAACTGGAAACACGTGGAACCAGTTCAAGATTAGGCGCCAGCACCCCATCAGCGGAGAAAGTCTTTATCTCAAATCTTTTTAGATTTTGTTTTAGAATGGGATTACAGTGAGGAAGTAACTTCCTGAAGTCTGGTTAGCACACTGCCACTGAAAGCAGCATAGAATCACACAGCAGCTGGCTTAAAAATAGTATTGCACATCAACTCCAAATAAAAATCACTAACTGTTTTTGTAGTTAGCTTTGTTTTTTTTTTTTTTTTGGTTGGGTTATACAAGCGAAACACATTATTTGACCAGTAAGCTTTGGAGGTCTGTTTAGGTGGATTTTTTTGACGCTTGGACAAAGTTGGGCTTGCTTGTTCTATTTTCAATGCTTTTGCTAAGCTAAACCAAATGCCTACTTGTTCTACTTTGAGGTGCTATTGATCCCCTCATCTAAATCTTAGCAACAAAGTTCAAAGGGAGATTTCCTAAAATCTCTAACAAGTACTCTAAATGTAAGATTGTTAGGACTTACACTCACCTGTGCCTCTGTGCTGCTTACTGAGTGCTGATCAGCAGCCTGTTCGATGTCTGGCTCAGTTTTAAGCTCAGGCTCAGGAGCAGCAATCGGTGCTTTCACCTGCTCCTCACTTGGCTCCTTCACTTCCTTCACTTCCTTCTCCTCCTTCTTTCCTTTGTTCTTTCCCTTCTCTTTTTTCTTCCCTTTTTCCTCTTCCTTCTGCTTTTCTTCTGGCTTTGCCTCTTCCCCTTCGTTCTCTTTCTTCTTTGCCTCTTCTTTCACCTTCTCTTCTTCTTTTTTCCTTAACTCCTCTTTTGGTTTTTCCTCTTCTTTCTTTTTAGCTTTTTCCTCTTTTGCTTTCTCCTCTTCCTTCTTTTTAGCCTTTTCCTCCTCTTTCTTCTTTGCTTTCTCAGCCTCTCTGGCTTTTTCTTCTTCCCTCTTCTTTGCTTTTTCCTCGTCTCTCTTTTTTATCCTTTCTTCTTCCTCTGCTTTCCTTTTGGCTTTTTCCTCTTCTTTTTTCTTTAACTTTTCCTCTTTTTCTTTTTTCTTTGCCACCTTCTTGTCAACTTTTTCTTCCTCCTTTTTTCCAACCTCTGCCCCCTTGCCTTTGACCTCAGCAGTTTCCTTCTCTTCTTTTTTCTCCAGTTTTTTCTCCTCCTTTTCTACAGTCTGCTGTGTCTTTTCCTGCTCTTTTTGCTCCTCTTTTTTCATAAACTTTTCTTCTTCCTTTTTTGTCTCGTCCTTTTTCACTTTCTCTTCATCCCTTTCTTCTACTTTCTTCTTGGCCTCTTTCTTTTTCTTTTTACTGCCTTTCTTCTCTACTTTTTCTTCCACTTTCTTTTTATCTTCTTTTGTTTCTACTTTGTCTTCTTTTTTCACTTCTTTCACCTCTGGTTTTTCCTCCTCTGGTTTAGCCTCTTTGTCTTCATTTTTCCCCTCTTCCACCTTCTCCTCTTCTTTCTTATTTGCTTTTTCCTCTTTGTCTGTCTTTTCTTCCTTGGCCTTTTCTGCCTCAAACACCTCTTCGTCAGAGCACTGTGAGCGGCGTTTGAGGAAAGAGGAGAACAGGCGAGAAAGGCCTTTACCAGCAGAGGTCCTGGTACGAGGTTTTAGCTGCTCCTCCTCAGGGGAGGTCGCTACATCAGCAGGCCCAGGCTCAGAGACCTGCTCCTGGGCCTTCTTGCTCGACTGCTCCCCCTCTGGCTCAGATGCTGCTGCCTCTGTCTTCTGCTTGTTTTCTGGTTCGGGTTTGGGCTCAGCACCACTGGTCTTCTGCTTGCCCTCAGTATCTGCCTCAGTCACAGCAGTTGCCTCTGTTGTCATGGTAGCCACTGTGAAGGAGAAACAGAAGGGAGTCAGAGATGAAGAAAGGTCACAGTGCCGTACAGAGTGTGATGTGCCCTGAATGGCCATGCTTGGAAAACAAACAAGGTTATTAGCACTGGACTATTAGCTTGGGTGGGGAAAACTTAAAACTTCATTTAGACATACAGAGTTTTGGACCAACAGTTCAGAAAAAAAACATATTTTAGGGCTGTTTTAAGATATTTTTTGACATTTTATAGGTAAAACAACTTTTTTATCAAGGCAACAATGATCAAAATAGCTACATAAACTACAAAACAAGAATTAATCCACAACTTTTGTTAAACTCTAATACAGAATTGGGTAGCATTTGTTTTGATCACCTCCCTCAGTTCACAATGCTAGTGGAGTAGATAATATTTTATTTTATGATGCAAATAGGATTATTTCTATCCATTCTTCCTTATTTTCTCTTAAATATTCTTCATTTTGGCTCATACTCTAATCAAGAGCAATTAACAATAAGCAATTTTTAGTTATTTACATTTTTGCTGAAGTGTATTGCTAGCTGCCTACTCTAAGAGTACCGTATCAGCCTTATGACAGAAAACATGAAGCCAACTGCCAACCACAGATTACATTGTAACTCAAACACACATACTTATTTTCACATGCACAAACATCATTTCATCACACAATAGCCCTCCTTGTTGAGTGTCTCTCTGTCTGCATGGAGTTCTCACAACAGGCTCATTAAATCTCACTGACACAAAGGAGGCATTCTGCTCCGGATTTGCCTATTAGCACTGTCTACATCAAGCATGCCTGGCTCTTTAACTCACACATGCCCCTCATGCTTAGGTCATCTAAGGCACAGGGAACGAGGTGATATGACAATAAAGACCACAAAATGAGATAAGCAAGCCAATAAATTATTAAAGTACAATAAAGTATTATTATTATATATGTCAGATAGTAATGAGTAAATAAGCCACTTGATTACGCACATGATTTCAACTAATTTAACAAATCCAGGTAAAAAAAAATGTTTCTTAGGGGTTTTGTGTCCATCATATTTTACTTCTTGCCCTTTTCAACCTCAGTAAATTGGAGAAGACAGCTGCTAATATGTAACAGTGCAAGCATATTTGCTCATATTATTATAATCAAATGACTTTGATCCACTGGTGTGGCAGCATGAGGACAGATCTGGTATATTTAGAAACTTCTAACCAGCTGATTAAATCACACAGTGGATTAAAATAAACTGCAGGTATTATGCAATAACACAACACCTCTCCTAAGCAAGTTACAGTGACTCACACCACAATCAATTCCTAAATTCAATGATGCAGATATGCATGCTGTCCGAACTAGGTCTTGTCTGACTGGGGACTAATGTGGCTGTGTTTTTGTCTGGTCCATATATAGTTCAAGTCCCACCCTATACTGGATGGCGTGGGGGAGGGGGAACGCTAGACGGGCAGACAGGCCAATCTTCCAGATGCACAGGGCCGCCCCATTGGGTGCAGCCTGGACTTCTATACCATGCACTTCCCACTGGCACTACAGGACAGCAGGAGAGGAGGAGGGGGTACACACAAGACCAAATCCTCTTTAGCCCTCCCATTGTTTGTGTCCAGTGACCAATAACTGTGCTGAACACTATAACTAATCCTGCCTACCCTTCCCCCTATAAGACCCCCCCATAGGCCTATTCCCTAGGTCACCACGCACACACACACATGTGCACATACACACACACACTGGTATGCATCAATGCTCAGTCTCCTTTGGGTCTTTTAGTGCTCTGTCATCTCAATTCTGATTGTCAGAAAGCAGACATGCTCCTAATGGACCAGCTGAGCTTGTGTTTGCTGCCTCCTCCATTTTGTGTTGCCTATCTAACATCTCTGCTGTCAGCCAGCTGAGCAGGATGAACTTGTATCATGACCAATTGAGATAGCGACAGCAACTCCACAGGATCTCTCAATTCAGTATTAATTTCTAGTAACATGACCAATATTTCTCTCTCTTACATGTGGATGTAATTGGATGAAATGTTGCTGTACCGAGAAAAAAAAAAATGCCCTCAATACCACATAATTAGTGTCTGTAATGAGCTAAATTATAGATGAAGTAGGCCACCCTCTAGCAAAAGTGAGATGCTGAATCAGGTGCGAACACAGGACTGGAGCTGAAAGAGGATTTGATTTAGAGTTTATTTCATTTTTAATTCGACTGAATGCTCCCATAAGATCATTTAAAATCTGAAAAGATTTGATATGATTTGACTTAAGAGAAAAAGAATAAAGCCAAACTTTACATAACTGTAGGAAATTTAATATTATATCTGCTTTAATATATTCTCTCTTCTCATTAGAATAATTGTTTGAACTGATGCTAACCCAGCGACCCAATCAAAACTCTACTTCTTTATTATTCTCGGTCTCCAAAAATATATTTTGTCTTGATACTAAAGACTTCATATTATTTGCCAGTGATACTGCAGCACTGCTGTGTACATGTGTAATGAAATGAAAGGAGAGGAGAGGGCTGAATGAAGAAGAGCTTGCAGAGAAGGAGGAGGAGGAGGTATAGTATATAAATAGCCACATGTGCGCAAGATGCAGGGACTCATTAGTTGGCCTTCACAGACAAGCTCATATCTATTCTTGTTCACAACACATGTGCATACATGTGTGCACGGTCGCACTTGCACACACAATTACATTTACAGCCCAATTTTTGAAAACAGATTTAATTTGAATGAGTACACCACCCCCTCCTTACTAATACTGGCCACTGACTTAAAATAAGGGTGATTTCCAAAATAACTGTTACAATGTATAAATACTAGAACATAAAGAAACATGTTTCCTGGGCACTGACAGTAGGCTTAAGGAATTAGAAGGAGTTTAGAGTTAATCAGCCCCCAAGTGACCGAGTAAGATTATCTCTATCTACCTGCCTACAGTATCTCTCTCACCATCTCCCTCCACTCTGATTCGCCGGCTCTCTGTTCCTCATTGTGCATGCATCTGTATGTGTGTGTGTGTGTGTGTGTGTGTGTGTGTGTGTGTGTGCACACGAGAAAAAGAAAAGCTGGCAGAAGCACAGTGGTGATCCGCTGTGCTGATTCATGGTTTTATGTGGAGCTCCGCCTACCTGGCTGAAAATCAACAGAAATGAACTGAAGGCCAAGATATCAGTCCCCCGGCCACATGGTGGCTCCTATTTACCTCAAACAGAGACACACATGACAACATACACGCGAACACGTGCCTTGCTAAACTACTCATGTTTGGTTAACACAGAAGCTTGCCTAGCAACACTGTGAATACAAACTCATGCAGGGATTTATAATAATATTTAGTCTTTAATGCTCATACATACTTTTTTTTTTCCAATGATCATGAGAATGCTACTGTGTGTTTTTAATATTACGGACAGACAGCGTGGATTGACTCTTACAACAAATTAAAAAAGGGTCAAACTCAAACAAAGGGTGCTGGCTTACAAAGGTTTATTTTAGTCTGGTTATCTGTGTAAACCTATTCCAAACCCAGTTCAACTCTAATCAATACACACATATGGTCTCTGAGAGTCTGATGCTGCAACATGAACCGACATGGGAAAACAATGAAGCACCATGATTGATTTACTGTGGTTGCTCTGCAAGCAATTTAGAATCCATTTCCAACATTACCTCAGCCACAGCCTATTGAAGTAATAATATTTCTGTACATTACCGCACATTATGAAAGAAAGCTTCTTTCTGTATTGCATACACAAAGAAATAAAGATACATTATAAGATTTAAAATCAGCACTGTGTTGTTATTCAATTTTCTATATTCAATTGAAAAAAAAAATAGAATTATATAGCTTATAGCTTAGAATTATTTGTGAAAATAAGTTAAATTAATTTTTTACTTGGTGTTTAATATTCAAAATCATTTTCCTAACTGATGAGGAAAAGAGCAAATGACTAAGGGGTGTGTAGTCCGTTCCCTATTTAGTAATGCTCACACAACAGAGTAGTAGTCCAACTGCTCAAATGCATCATAACTCCCAGAAGAGGATTAACACCAGCAAGCTCTTCTGGGACCTGGATGACCTCACTCTCACACAGAAAAACCAAAAACATCCTCCAGTATCACTTCAGTAGCTCCGTGTCCACAACACTGCTGATTCAGCAGTGCAGGAGACCCTGAGCACCTAGGTCTTATCTCTGTTATTTTTAACCTCTGCGTTTACTTCTGTTGCTCATGCAAGCACCTGCCAGTTCTGCTGCATTAGTTCAGCCTCTGACTCTCCCTCATCCTTCCTACGTCATATCTGCAGCGCTTCATAAAAGATTATCTGACTATATATATTCAGCAGTATCATCAATGGAGATGAGGCTTATTGGATGAGTTGCTCTGAAGCGCACAGATAGGATCAGACACACATTCACACATGCAGCCCTCTGACAAAGATGGATATTTTTAACCCATATACTCCTCATGGGGTAAAAGCAAGTCATGTCAGGCAGAAAATGAAATCCAAAACAGAGCCATCTCTGAAGCAGCACGACAAAACAACAACTCGTGGAACACACCTCACAGGGAAGACAGACACAAGAGCATGAGCAGCAACAACACCTATTTCACATATTATTTAGGGGACCAAAATACGGCAACCATTCTCATGCAGCACAGTGAATACTTTTAAACCTCTCTGGTGCCTACTTCACGTGAACAGGAGCCACTGCTAGACAAAAATCCTTAAGTTGAACAGTCTCGTGTATTTTTTTTATCATTTATGAGCATTCATCAGATTTTCTTTAGACATAATATTTAATGATTACTATAATGCAGGATGCGTTGTCTTAAAAAACTGCAAAGTGTGAGTTTTCCTGAAATGTCCAAATGCGCCCTCTTTTAGCAGAGCGATAACCTACATGTCCATTCTTTTTTATTTATTTATTTATTTTACACAAAACAACAACACACCGCTGCCTCCAGACTACTGTTAATTTGTTAAAAAAAAAAAAAAAACCACAAAATTTTTTTTTTTTTTAAAATAAAAAAAAAAAAAAAAAAAAAATAATTTTATT
>VUQI01008239.1:5704-35094 GCA_015106735.1 Paratilapia polleni | reverse complement strand
TGAACTGAGCACTAAATCAGATAAAAAGTCTGAGAATTCAGATAAAAACTCTGAGTAGGGGCCGGGTGGACGATAGATAACAACAAGTAAAACTGGTTTTTGAGATTTCCAATTAGGGTGGACAAGGCTAAGAGTCAGGCTTTCAAATGAATTAAAATTAAAACTCTGTCTGGGTCTTTGGTTGATTAGTAAGCTAGAGTGGAAAATTGTTGCTACTCCTCCTCCGCGGCCTGTGCTTCGAGGATTCTGACAGTTAGTATGAGTCGAGGGTGTTGATTCATTTAAACTAACATATTCATCCTGCTGTAACCAAGTTTCTGTAAGGCAGAATAAATCAATATGCTGATCAATTATTGACAGTAGCTGTGGGCTGCCTCGTTATTTTTCTAGGGAGGTGCACATCAGGTTATGGCGTAGGTTACGTCGTAGGGTTTTAGAGGCGTTTACTGTTGCGACGTACTTACGACATAGATTTCCCACTGAAGCATAAATCCCCAGTTAGGATTTTGGAGGACTGCACGGGACCACGTCTGCTGTGGGTGAAAACCCCTCTCCGTCTGTCTGTCTGTATGGAAATTCATATGCAGACAGACACAATCATGGTACCATAAATTGCGCATTAGCCAGCCGCTGACTGTAGATCGATATGTAAAGTTCAAACATAGCCTCAGAGCAGAATGTGCTAAATCTGCCTTGATCTATAAAGAAGATCGATAATTCAGGTAGAATTTGTCTTGTTTGTTCCTGTGCCTGCAGTCTATTTCCTACAACCTGCCAGCCACACGCAGCTTCACACCAAAGCACCCATCAGCTACAAAGCCTACCTTTCACACCTTTGCTGGCCAGCCATGCTGTTTGCCCTCCTAAGGTTGCTCTGGCAACTTCAGCCATCTTCCCAGTCCAGCCTTTCCAGCTTCACTCTAACCTCTGCCAGCCATAGAACCACATTTAAACAGGTCTTTCTGCTTGTTTTTAAGTTCTGCTTTCGAGTCTGCTGTCACTTAGTTTTTAATGCCATTTTTTTTTTCATATTATTTTTAGGCTTTGTTTTGTTTTTTGTTGAGTTTTGTTTAGTTCTAAACTAAAACTTTTTAAATTTAGGAAAAGGTCATGGTTTGGGGATCTCACAATTTTACAGCCTTTATAATAATATTTGACCCTTGCATTAGTCCCACATTACCAAACTTAGCCATCTGGCCGACAACTGTGTGTAGAACTAAAGGTATACTGTAGGAGCTTGATGGGTGGTTGAGTCACAGGTTCACTGAAGGAGAAGAATGGAACACAAAGCCCAGAAAAACAGAGAGCAAACACAAGAAACACAGGGAAGGGTGAAAAATAGCATGACAAATTTTACCCCAGTGAAAGTCCTGTATTTATGTTTGCCACCTTCACCCCTTAAAAGAAGACTTTTTGCACAGTCTCTAAAGAAAGAAACTTGACAGTCACACGGTGTCAGTGCAGGTCAATTGAAAAGCTCTCCCTGTGACACTGGTGTCAGTCTTATACTCCCATCTTCCTCTTGGTTACAAGGTGAATAAGTGTATTTCTGTAAATATCAGATTTTCCCTTCAAATGTAATCATATGACATCTCTTTAAAAAAAAAAAAAGCCCATGCTGTTGTGCAGAGAGTAAATTTGATTCATTTAGGAAATCTGATGCAATTAGAAATAAACCACGATACCTTGAGAAACTTTTATCAAAGCACTACTTGCTGTTTCTTCTCAGATCTGGTGGAAAGCATTTTGGGAGATATGAATAGGTAGCATTATGTAGTTTTAGAACCAGTTATTTGAAATTGCTCATTGCAATCAAGGCTACTACACCCTGAGAGAAAAATGTATAGTTTCTGCAACATGTGTAGTAGATCAGAGAGCTACATAGACCACAATCCAGATAACTCACTTTGGCTTTAAAATTGTTGTGGGTGCATATTGTAGACTTAAAGCTCATGCTCATGTGCACATCAAGTCAAGGCATGTCTTTCCAACTTCCCTGCTTTGAAGTCTAAAGGTGCATCTGTGACTGGTAAATGATCGGCTTCCGTTTGGTTCTAATACATTTCTCTTTTACATGATTCTTGTGACTTCTGTTTGAGTGACTACTAAAACTGGATGTCAGCCCTAACAGAAAAATGACCAAATTCAATTCTAGGGGATGAAAAGCCATCTAAGGTCATGAGAAAAGGCTGGAAAAAGGGCAGATGACACAGAAGAGGATTGTGCATGTTCACACGAGAACCTGGGAAAGAAAAGAATACAATCATAGTCATCGAGAGGTCAGTTTGGATTTTACTGGGCCTTCTGATACATTCACACGGGTCTGGAATGCCTTAAAATGATATGATTATACAAAGATATAATTACAGTAAACAGATATAATTACAGTAGACTCAAGATTGGTCATAAGACACCATTGGATTAATTAGAAGCCTACAACATTCTTCCCTAGTGTTCATATAAGCAGCAATTTTATAGTTTATGCATTCACGTGCTGGTAATACATTGGTAGTAACTTTATTAATAAGTCACTAATGGGTTTGGATCTTCACTTTATATTTGACCTTCTCTTTCAGTGTCTGCACACCCCTGGGATCCTCAGCTGCTTGTCAAGCCTACCTGTTTTTTACTTGCTGCTTTTCTCTGTTATGTACAGGGGCATGTATTTTCAACGTTTACACTTTTAAAGTGTATTCCACCAAAAATCCTTGTGCTTTTGTGATATTTTTTTTACCGTTTCTTGTTATCAGAGATATGCTGTGCTACATTTTAACCTAACAAATTATTAGCTACATCCAATAAATGATTTAACCCCTTGTTTTACTCAGAATACACATCGACGTAATCTAACACACTGATTCTGAGAATTTTCCTCATTGCAAGGGGACTCAGAAAAATTGCCACATACTATATCACACTAGTTAAAGTGGAGTGTGACAGTAAAATATGTGGAGCCTGTTATTATATATGCAGCAGTGAAAATGACCCTTAAAAAGTCTAAGCTTTCTCTGGACATTTTAACCACATCTCATCCAATCCGCTAACAAATGAAGCCAGCTTCGTCATTGAGTGATCATGTGGTGAGATATGGTTAAAAACCTTTGTATGTCTTTCAAATAATTATTGCGGGTTAAAATGAAGAAAACAAAGAGAAACCTTAATAGAAAGTTTCATATGTTTCACATGGATCCAGCTCAGTTTCTGTTTTACCCTGGGTCAGAGTCCTTGGGGACTTGATGGGTTTTGGTAGACCAGAGAGGCCAGAATTGTGGTGTTGGTCTCTGACTTGCCTTAAACAAAGCCGAATCTGTCCCTCTGCATTCTGGTATGACTGTCTGTTGTCAAGATGTGTGTGCCTCATGCCTCCTTCATCTTAGGGCTTTCCCAGCCCTCTACACTGTTTTCTGCTTCAACAGTTGTTTCACTGTTTATCCCAGTGGGGATTTTTGGTGTTCAAACACGTGAAACCACCCCACCCTCATTACTCATTATCATCACTGACAGCACTGAAAAACCACTGCATTTGTAAATAGTTTTAACTGTGGATCTTAGGCCGATCATTAAAATTTTTTTGCTTTTATACATTTCTACATTTGTACTGGGAGTTGAAAGTGCTTTCTACATCTGCTCTAGCCTCTGTTCCACATGGTTCTTTGCATAGAATTTGATGGATCTTTTAATGCCCCCAAAGTCCCCAAATTGTCATAATTTTTATCGCCATATCCAGAACCTGAAGTGGTCAGGCACACTTGGGGAGACCTTCCCTTACAGCTTACAAGAGTCAGTGGTCCTTAAATCAGCCTCCGCTGGGGAGAGGTCAAATTCATTCTGCTTCATCAAATTAGACATTGTGCAATGTGCACTGTGGGACTGGGCTAGTGTGCATTACACAAAGAAATAGAGGACACAAACAGAGACAGAAAAAGAAAGAAGACATGTGGGCGTGGTAGGGGAGACTGGGTAAACTTTGCAACTTGATTATCACACATATCCAGACAACAAGCATGTAGATAACTCAAGATTACTGGCACCTTTGGTTTCACTGGTCACTGTGGGCCCAATTTAGAGCTTGACAATGTGCCAGTTACAGTACAAGCAGGGACCTGATGGACAACATACCAAACAAAACGAAACAGTGGTATTTTTTCCACCATCATATTGTGATTCAGAGACCATTCTTTCTTTACTTCTTTCTTTGAATGGTTCTTTCCTTATCTTTAACATTTAAGGCACCGAGATAACTAGAAAAAATGCTTAGGTATAAAGAAACAATTTACCTCCAATAAAATGTAAACAGAATATAAATTTCAGATGTGACAATTGCAGTATACTAAACAGATACTTTAACACTAATAAAACTTAAACATACTCTGAAAAAAGTTCTCAAATGCAGAAATTTGGTTGTGTATATTTTGTGTACTTCTTAATTACTATACTTCCTCCACTCCTTATATAATTATGTCCCAAGATATTCGCTAATTTGATTTTAAGGTAAAGATAAAAAAAAATCAAAACCTTATAACAGAAAGCACCGATATGCCCCCATGTTCAGTCTGAACAGAAAATCGGGATAGTGTTTCTTTCACCCTAACCATTACCTAAACCTAAACTTACACTAATTTTAAGTCTTCACATTAAAATCTTATGATTTAAAATATGGGGAGGTGATTTTTGTCCCTAAAAGGGAGACAGGGCCTCACAAAGGGACTGTGTAACCAGAATTATGTCCCCGCAATTTGAGTGTTTTACATAAACTTACACACACACTCACACACACACTTGTTTTGACATCTTAGTGGGAAACTCCATTGACATAATGCTTTCCCTAGCCCCTTACCCTAACCCTAACGATCAGAAATTAATGCCTGACCCTAACCCTTACCCTAAATCTAACCATAACCTAATTGTAACCCTAACCCTAAAACCACGTTTTGAGCCTCAAAAATGGTCAAACATGCCTTCAAATTTGTGAGGACAAAACGCTGGTCCTCACAACTAGTGAGTTTTATGCAAATTTTTGTCCTTACAAAGATCTCTAAACAAGTACACACACACACACACACACACACCCTACAATACTCCAAGCACTATCCTCCCAGATGTGATCTCATTTCCACTCAGAATCATCATGAGAATCCAGCCCCAGCTGGAGATCTCTCTTTTTGTGCCTCTCATACACACACGCACATCCACAGAGAAAAACGTGCATTTACGTATGCAGTGCGAATGAGCATCATTTTTTTCAAGTTGGGCTTTCCTGTGAAGTGTTTATAACCACATCAGAGGCTGGTTCACCAGCTTTTCTTTAATTCATCATTGGCATTGTTAGATGGAAATTGAAATGTTTACTCCAGTAAAATCAGCAGGACCGAAGAAATCTCTTTTGTCCTCATAATTGTGTTTTAATTCACCGGTGAATTAAGCTACATAAATGTAGCACTCTCCAGGAATTCAATTTGTAATTTATTTTCCAAACCAATAGAGCTTAAGATATCAGAACTTCCAACAAAGCATGCTTTACATCACAGGATTATGTGTCTAAATCAAGAGTCAGCTAAACCTTGGGTGGCCTGTTAGTTAGCCCCGGGGCAACAGACGTCTGGACTTTACCAACGTCGCCCATTAAAGCTCCACACAGCAATTACCATAGGTACCACAGACAGACAGAATACAATCAAATATTTGATACTGAATCTCAGGGACAACTGGTATAAGATTTATATGTTATAATGTGCTTGACATCCAAAAGAAAGATACTTTCACTATTTTTAAGGGCCACTTTAATTCCCCCAGGGGCATAAGAACACATGGGAGTTTTTAAAACAATTAGCTCTGCTGAATGAAGCTCATTATGTGGTTACAGAGTTCTGAAAGGAAGTGAAAGGTAAGATGGAATAAGATGGGGGAGAAGGAGGGAAAAGTAGAAGCTGTGGGGGTAAATGGTGAAAGACATGAGTGAGAAGAAAATGTCAAAGGGGAAATCATATTAGAGGCGAAGCAAGAGTGGTTAAGATTGGAGGTAATGGAGAAGGAGGTGGAGGCTCTACTTAAGTTATATGAATTAAAGTTGCTTTAATCCCCAAACAAAGTGAGAAAGCCCATGAGGCAGGGGTGCATGGGATATGTCAAATTGAGAAAAACACTCCACCATGACATGTGGATTTGCAAAGACCCCCAACACCCCGGGGCCAGTTATTGTATACTGATTTAAAATCCACAGAGAAAATTGGGTTTAAAAAGAAGCTAAACAGACATGAGCTTAGACAACTGAAAATTATGAAAAAATGTTTTTCAGTAAAGAAAACAAGAAACCTTTAAAAGGATCAGTTGCAAAAGGCAAAATGGGCACATCACGTCCCTGAAACCAAAGAAAGATTTTCAAGGAGAAATCTTAATGGCATCATCTTCCTTTTTTTCTTTAATGTCACGCTCCCTTCATGAAGTGCCTGTGCCCTATTTTTTATTCACAGATGTGTATATCTTTGCTATGAACTTCATATGTGTAAACAACTAAAAATTAAATACAGGGAATTAAAAATCCAAAGCCTGTATTGTGGAGTTAACTAAACTAACTAAGCTATCTGTATGACCTTAGACACACTGTAAATGCTGTAGCCAACTTTGTGGGCAGTTTGCCCTCCAATTTAGCAACTTTTTGTTTAACTAAACCTCTGTCGCAGAAAACAGAAAGCTACTGTTGCATCTTTTTTCCATGCATCATCTTTAATCTAATTTGAGTGGCACATCTTTCTGTTTCTGGCCTTACATTTTCCATCCCAAGCATGAACTTTGTAATTTACAGCTAGTCTTTTGCTCATATCAGAAACTGTATTTAGACTGCCCGTTTTTGCAACATTACACTTTACACAATACAAACCCAGTATCCACAATGTATTTACAAATTCACCTATTCACCTGCAATTTAAATCAGCTAGCATTCTTTCCGCCAGCTTTTGTTTTACAGTCTTGCTTTGGCACACATGCATTATACATAATTATTACTAGCAATCTGAGCGTAAATACAGTGTTGGATGACCATGGTGTATGCCAGCAATCAGAAGCTGATGTGTTTATCTTACCGGGACAAAGAGAATCATTAGATCAAATAAACCTTAAGTCATGCATTTGCTGCAGAGGATTTGTTTCTCTGTCTCACTTTCCCTGATGCATAGGTTCAACTGTATTTAACATCACAAATACTTATCTGTGTGGTCAAGGTAATGGAACTAATTCAATGAATGTGTCATTCTGTGTGTGGTTGTTATATGTTGACATGGTCAAACATGATTAATTATGTTCTAAGTATTATCCCATAGTTCCTTCAAGGGTTCAATTTTTGTCAGAGGTGAATGTTTATTAATAAACCATAGAGCCATCATGTGCAGGTCTAGACCCACTAGGTATTGGTCCTGGTGTGTTGAAGTATGGTGCTTATACTTGAGCTGAAGTGCTATTATTCCAGCACTTGCTACGCCTATGATTCTACGATTCTTGCATCATTGCTACATACATGTCTAAACAGATGAATGCAATACCTCCTAAAAGTCTGAGATGAACAACTGCATTTGCCTACAGCTTATGGTCCAATTCATACAAAAAGGATTATACATGGTATGACCACAGCGGGATTGTGAAGATGTGCAAAGATTAACTCTGTGGTTCAATTTGTCCTGGAGTTAACAGTAGGTAGGTTAAAGGTAAGAGTAGGGTTAGGGGTTAAGGGTAGGCACTGCATTTGCAAAACCCCAAAAAATGCATCAACCAGCTGAGAGGGACAAGGAGGGTAAGACTCAGTCAGCTGCTGGAGTCAGATTGCCAGAAGGGAGCCATTATCCAGCTAGCAACGATGCTAAGCAGTGCTGTAATCTATTTGGCAGAGTCAGGGGAGCAATGGCGTTGACTGCTGACGCACTGAGAGAAAGTCTGGCTGCTTCTTCTGTTCTTCTGCTTTGCCCACATGTGCTATTCTCCTTTATATGTTTGACAGGAACAACATAAGAGAAACAGAAACTGAGAAAATGCTACTGGGACAGTTGTAAAACTGTCTATAATGACTGTTTCATGTTATGTACTATGAGAGTTGTAGTTGGTTTGAATAGACAAAAGTCAGTAAATATTTTCATAAATGTTGTCAACTGTGGAAGAAGAAACAACAGTAGTAAGTAATAAGTTGCATGTGACATTTTGTGTGATTTGTGCATAGTGGAAGACAAGTGCTAACAATTTTAAACATATGGATGATTAAAGCAAAAAAATAAATAAATAAAATTATATGAGGCTCTAACGTCTTTTCCTTGAGATTAGTCTTTTACATCAGCGTTGATATTTAGTAATATAGACTAGAGCCCAATACAGTCATGTGAAAAAGAAAGTTTTCACAGGACTATGCAGTCATGTGAAAAAATTAAGTACACCCTTACTGCTTAAGAGGGTAAGTATAGCAGCCAGGTGATGCTAATCAAATGCACTTGATTATCTGATCATCAGAAAGTGTGAGCACCTCTATTAAAAGCGGAGGTTTTGGCAGTTTTGCTGGTCAGGCCTCAGTTAGCATGTTAAATGTTAAAGTTCATGACAGTACAATTAGAAAAAGACTGAAAAAGTGTGGCTTGTTTGGGAGGGTTTCTCAGGAGAAACCCTCTTCTCTCTAAAATGAACATGGGAGCGCAACTTATATTTGCAAAGTTTCATCTTAACAAACCACAAGACTTCTGGAACAATGTCTTTTAGACAGATGAGACCAAAGTGAAGATGTTTAGCCATAATGCACAGTGCCATGTTTGGAGAAAACCAATTACAGCTTTTCAGCACAAACACCTCATACCAACTGTCAGCACAGTGGTGGAGGGCTGATGATTTGGGCTTGTTTTGCAGCTACAGGACCTGGGCACCTTGCAGTCATTGAGTCGACCATGAAGTCCTCTGTGTACACCAGCACACCAGCAAATCTACAACAGAATGGCTGAAAAAGAAAAGAATCAAGGTGTTGCAATGGCCCAGTCAAAGTCCAGACCTCAACCTGACTGAAATGCTGTGATGAGGCCTTAAGAGAGAATAAACAAATGCCTGTAAACCTCAGTGAATGTTATAAAGAAGAGTGGGCCAAAATTCTTTTACAGCAATGTGAGAGCCTGATAAAATCATACAGAAAATGGTTACTTTAAATGATTGCTGCTAAAGGTGGTTCTACAAGCTGTTGAATAAAAAGGTGTACTTGTGAAAAACTAAGTCCTGTGAAAACTTTCTTTTTCACAAGACTGTATATCCCAAAGTATATACGAAGACTCTCCATTGTGTGTTCATGGTCATGTAAGACCATGCTACCTAATGCATTATTGCTCACTGATGTCTTTTTTTTTTCTGGATAGTAATGGACAGACAAAAGTTGATAGCGTGATCAATCCATTGTTGGTTTTGGTCTCTTCACATAGAATGCTGTCAAGATTATAATGCCTTTAATGGAAAATCCTACTTAAGAAAAATATCAACAATAAAATATTCCTGTTATTGATGGAAAAAACATGTTTGGACCAGTGACTTTCTCAAAACACTGGCATCTTGCAAAGTTTTCATTACTGGAGCCAGAAGAGAGCCAGTAGTGGAAGTCTGACAACAAATAAAGGCACATGTTTTAAGAGACAGAGACAAATACATCACTATCAGCAGTTATACTTTCTTATAAAGTATTTAGCACATTTAGCAGCAAAATTTTTGCTTTTGAATAAAAAGAACAAAGTCAATAGTTCTGAACACACATAAAGCTGCAGTAACAAGAACTTAGGTTCTATAAGGAGAGATCATTTGGAAGAACTGAACGTGATTTATTGAGATACAGAATTTGATTGATAAGCTATTTGGCGATTAGGCTCCTATGAACCATCATAGCAGAACGGAGTCCCAGCAATGACAGGAATTAGGACAGGACCCCCCAGAGTCCAGATGCTGGTGATGGTGGTGGTGGTGGAGTTGAAGATGAAGGTTTGGATGGGACTCTGAGTGACCAGGGTGAGGCAGAGATGAGAAGGAAGCAGGAAGCACAAATGAGAGTCTGAAAGGCAGAATGACAGAAGAGCACTAAGATTTGAAGCACACAAAACAGAGGCTGATTGGCTTGCAGAAGGTGGGCAGGAAATTGATTGGACTAATGATGTCAGAATTGAGTTTGACAGCATGGGAAATAGGAAGTAATATAAAGAATAGCAGCTGAACACCCAGGAAAGCAAGCAGATTAGTGAATAGAGATCTTCCCTATTGAATTTACCTATAAGCGTCATTTAGGAATAAATAAATAAATATAATAACTGGAAAAGTAAGTCCACACTAAAGCCCAGAATGTCATATTAGGGAAACATTGTTTCACTTTTTCTGGACATTTCATTAATGTTGTACGTAATAATATCACATTTAAATATGTTTTGTTTACACTAAAGGCTGAACATTTACAGATACATTACCTGATAGTCTGTCAAATGGTCAAAGCAATGCATGCTAAACACATCAGTTATACCTTAATTAATGTTATTTTATTGATTGTTATGTTGTGAAGTGGATAAGACCAAACAGCTTGGTCATCATATCTGAAAAAAGGTTTGTATTTTCTTGGCCTAACAGCCAATTAAAAAAATATTTTATGTGCTATGAGATTATTTTTGTAGTTTTTGTAATCTTGCAGAAAATCTGCGTTATTTAAGCCAAACTGAAATCTAATATTTTTCAGTTAAACACTGTACACAGCAATGCCAGTCCTACACCTCCCACACATGGAAATCACTATCGATTTGGAAGACGAGTGCTCTCTACATAATGAAATTAAGTTTCAAATGCGGCAGATGAATGTACGCATTCCTACTCAGCCAAAATGTTCCAAATGTTCCAACAAAATTGGCAGAAGCTGACAATAACAGACACGAGTTTAAAAAAAGAAGATGAAGAAAAAGGAGCTTGAGAACATGAAGTGTTTTGTGTTGGATTTGGAAGAAGCAGCCATCTGCATTTTTCCCATCCAAATTGTTAGTCATTGATAGAGATGGAGTAAGTTAACAGTACAAGCAAAAAGACAATAAAATACTAACCTTTATCCAGAGGATGCACAAATCAATTAAAAAAACAAACAAACATTTGAACATGCATAGTAGCTACTGGTTGACTTTTTGTTCTTTAAAAGTGCAACTTATATGGGTTTTCTCCATGCATGCTGAAAGAAAGCCTGCTGTAGCAACAGTTGCTGCTCTTTGGTTGCACTGTGCAGTTAACTTGTGCTGATTTACTTTTATCATGACGGAGCAACATCTTGAGGAAAAGACTACCAGTGCTCTCATGTTTAAAGAAGCAACTCCTTGGCTACTCAAAGCAATGAAACAGATAAATAATAAAAACTATTGACAGCAAACAAAAAGAATAGTTATTTTTATTTGGCACAACACAAAAGTGCTTTATGATAACACTGCCCATGACTAGTTTGACATGAAAACAATCTCACGATTTAACCGTAAGTCTTAGTCAATACACATCGAAAAAAAAATCCAAACCTTAAATTGTATAAAAATGCCACTTAGTTTTTCATTTGTCATTGTTCTGTAAGGCACCCCGCAACTGTAAAATATACAAAGGTTTTTTTGTGCAAATGTTTTTGAAATGATTTTATATGAAACTTTTCAGTCTGCTTTGCCTTTATTGCTTATTGTATAGAAGCCATTACTGTATATTGTTTAAATGCTGAAAAAAAAAACCCAACAGAAGTCTAACAGTTAGGTTTGCATATGATCTCTGTTAACAAAACATTTGTCTGGATGTAGTCATTGTTTTTGCTATGTGGACATGTGGAGCCCTAGGAGTTTTTCATGGATACCAGAGAACATCTAAGTAAATACAGAATCCTACAAACCACAGAACAGTCTTCAATAAATATTTTGTTTTCTATCTAAAAAAAAACAAACAAAAAAAAAAAAACAAAGGTTCACCACTTTTCTTGAAATCAATAACTTATCCCTACAAATTGCATTTTTTTAATTGTTGTTATTGCAGAACTCCCCCACCACCCTCCCAGCTCAAAATTTCACATTATTTGGTCAGATGTACAAGTCATTGTCAGAACAGTTGAAAGCACACAAATACATTTTGAATTTTTTTTCTTATAAAAACATGAATGAAAATAAAGATTCTTTGGTAGCTAAGCAAAAATAGAATGGAAATGTCTATATATAAAAATCCATTGAAGTACATAGTAAAATAAGTAAACAGCTACAGCAAAGGACTGACACGGCATAGAAATCCAGCTTTGATTCAATAAGGTACTGCGTATAAAAAAAGGACACCTTTATATTTAAAATCACAAACAGGTCATAAATTACTTGAAACCATCAGAATGCACCACTCTTTGGAGAGCACTCTGACACCTTGATGCAATGCAAAGAGAACCATTGAGGTATTTAATCTTCATTATGTCAAGCATCACGCAGAATGACGAGAGAGACGTAAAAGTGCATATGAATTACAGTCAAAAAAGTAAGTACATCCCATGAAAACTGTTGTTTTTTTTATGTATTTGAACAAGTAAACATGTAATCTCTTTGCTGTTTTGACAAAACCACTGGGGTCAGAGAGATACTTACAAAGTGGCAAGGAGGTATGTCAAGGCACGGATGCTAAAGCATGTCTATATGACACCTGGCAGCACTCTCTCTCATGCAGCTGTTTGTTGCTAAAGTACATTTATCTACAAACAGGAAGAGATTTGATCTGCATGGGAATTGCACCAGGAAAAGCCTTTGCTGTACAAAAGGAACAATAGAGCTAAACTCCAGCTTGCAAGTAAACATATAGACAAAAACCAGGCGTTATGGAAAAAATGCTCTCTGGACAGACAAAGCAAAGAGTTTTCATTTGGTCACAGTAATGACAGACCTGTGCTGCACAAAAAAAACAAAAAAACAAAAAAAAAAACTGCTTTTCAAGTTGGTATGAGTTTTGGTATAATGTTACTCCATCTGTCTGAAAGTTGAAGGTGGACCAGAAGTGGACCTTTCAACAAAATAATGATCCCAAGCAAACCAGCAAATCCCGCAGAGAAATGGCTCAAAAAGAAGAAATGGAGGGTTATGAAAAGGCCTAGTCAAAGCCTTGATTTGAATGCCACTGAAATGTTGTGGTGGGAATTGAAATATGAAGTACATGCAAGAAAACCCTAAACTATGTTGCAAGTGAAGGAATTTTTGCATGGAAGAGTGGTAAAAGAAAATCAGCCCATTAAAGACTAGTGAACAATTATGCAAGAATGCCTAAAAGAAGTAATTTTACTAAGAAGGGCAATGCTAGCTTGTAGGCCAAGGGTGTACTCACTTTTTCCGTAAAAGAATATTACACATTGATTTTTTTTGTTAACAAAACAAATTTTCCTCATGGTGTTGTTGAAGTATACCACCTTTATCTGTAGTAAATGGTTCAAAGAGATCAAGTGTTTGCTTGTGCAAATAGGTAAAAACAAAACAAAGCAAAAAAAAAAAATCATCTGGCATACTTACTTTTTCACATGACTATAAACTCATGTCTGCTCCTGGTCTATAGCAAACACTGGACTTGTTTCATTCCAAAATATTGCTCCCTTCCATCAACTGCCCTTATTCACATTCCTATTATCAGGTAGTACTTTTCCCAGGGGACATTAGCATTTTCTTCTCACATTTCCTCTTCCCCTTGCAAGTCAACAGATTGCAAGGCAGCACAGAGATGTAGCCACATTATCCTTAATAAAGTATGTGAAACATTGGAGAGAGAAAGGGCATTTGAAAGGCAGAAATCACAAAATCTTTGGACTGGAACTTGTCCACCATGCCTGCTTGGTGGTTAAAATTCATATTGGTAGAAAGAAATACTTTAACAATGATGGTGTTCAAACCACTTTTGCAACATACACCTATAATAAACCTTTTTAGAAGAAGAACAAAAAAGTCACTGTTTCTGTAAAAGTAAAACAGTCACAGCAGCAATGATAAATCGTCTCTCTCTTGTGGTCATACGTTCACCTGGTCACCTGATCAGGCAGAGATTATATCTACCAGTCAGCGATCAGCTTGAGATTCTTCTCTTTGTAAACTAAAAATACGGCAGTCATGTCATATGGGAATAACAATAAATATACCATATTTGTTGCCATTTTATACCATTATTGAGTGATGATATGATATGTTTTCACATTGGACATACATTAAACAGTCGGTCAGCTGGTTGCATTCTGATCCTACCCAAGTGCTTTCTTTTTGTTGGCATAAGAAGCAAAGTAGTCAAGTTATCTCTATTCTCTTGACAATTCCAGATGTGGAATTTGCTGCCTTAAAGCTTAACAGGTGAAGGTGACAAGGACGTTTGTATCTTTCCTATATGACATGAAAGCAACAAAAGAAAGAAAGAAGCTTTCAATTTTAAAGCCCTTTCTACACCCCTTCTGGCTAAATTGATACTGTAGCTCCTTCCAAAACAGATTAAAACACTGAAAAGATACACTTAACTTGAACATGTGGCAATAAAATGTTAAACAAATGCAAAATAATTTTTGGTCGATTGGAAAGTTTTTCAGTGGTAAAATAGACCACCATATCTATTTAGGAGATCTACACAGACTATCCACATGCGTATGGGCTACACTTACACTAATTAAAGGTGATGATAGCCTCTATCAACACCTTTAATCACTACTAATGTAGTTTTTTGTTAATGCTGTTCAGTCGTTTGTCATTGGAGACAAACTGGCAGTCTTTAGGCTTTCATTTGGTGGGGACAACATGAGATTATTCTGTAGTTTGAGTGAAAAAAAAAAAAAAAACATTTACCAGAGACACTGTGCTCTGGAGGTAAACTGGACAAGTTAAATCCCAGCTAAAAATCCTCAGTTTCATTGGCTTAGTTGCTAATGTTAAATAAAGCCCAGTGAAAATGACATGGGTAAGAGGTAGCTAATATTACAAAGCCTTGCTGCCAAATGCAATTTATGTTATCTTGCCATTCTGAGCTAGCCAAATGAGCTAGTTAGCCTAAACTATTTGACCTTCAGCTAAGCTTTTTTTAAGTATTTCAACTGGCTAGGATGACAATGTACCGGGATCATGGATGCTATGGTCACAGCCACTGCCGTTTAAATTTTTTTGCCATTCAAGTTTGAAAAAACTCTGCTTCTTTGGCCATATTAGTTGAACTCACTTTGCGTCCAGAGCTGCTCTGAATCTAAGAACCATTTCTATAACAACAAAATGGTGTGTGAAAACAACCCAGGTGTGTTCAGTGGTAAATGATGACTGTAGTCTGTAAGTCATACATCCAGCACCATATCATAGTGTGTTTCCTTCTTCCTTTTCCCACATTTATTTATGAGCACTGTATATAATGTCAATAGTATGACCCAGTAACTTGCATAGACCACTGCCCCTATTATCAGAACAATCTTTTCTGATTCGGGGAAGGGTCTTCTAGTCTGTTGTATTATTGTGTATATAATTCCAATGAAAAGGATGGTGAACCATACTGATATCGGAATCAGACCGATGAAGTTCACCACTATTGTTTTCCTCCCAGAGGTCCCCCATCCAGACTTGTTGATTGTTGCTATTGCAAACATTTTGGCTGGCAACAGGCTTGACATATACAGTACAGAATAGAATGACATGAACACCATGACAATGTTACCTCTGAGACAGCTAGCAAATGATGACTTAATCAGTGCCACTGCTTGCACAATGAGTAGAAACAAGAGAATATTCCAGAGCCTTCCTTGGTAGAAGAGTTGGATCGCAGTGGCAATGAGGAAAAATGGGAAGAAGCCAGTGATCACAGCCTCATAAGTCATCCATAGATGGTGTTTGTGGAACCACATGGAGTTGTAGAGCCATTCTCTGAAATATGACTTACTCCATCGAGTCTGCTGATTGAGCCACCGCAGATATGTAATTGGTGTCTCTGTAAGGCACTTTGACCGTGCAGTGTATTTGGTTGCATACCCAAGGCTGAGAACTCTGTTTGTGAGATGACGGTCATCCCCAAAACTGCAGTGGGATCCCATGAAAGTCTGATTGTACCAGTCCTCAAGGAACTCATTCAGGAGGGAGTTTCGGTACATTCCTAAAGGCCCGCTTATGCACTGAACGCAGCCGAAGTAGGACTGGCAAGCCCGCTCAATGTTGAAGGCCATCCAGTACCGAACACTGCTCAGGAAGGAGATCCATGACTCATATTTATTTAGGATCTATGGGGAGGTTGATAAGCAGAGAGAAAAAGTAGGAAGTTTAAAACACAACATAAAAAATTTGCATATTTAATGTAAAGTACTCAGATTTTTACAGAATTTGTCCATTGCAGCAAGAGCCTGTTGTCAGTCTACCTGTACATCTCCTCCAACTCCACCCACCATAGGGTCTTCCTCCAAAACCTTCACCATCTCCACTGATGATGCTGGGTCCAGCATGGTGTCAGAGTCACACACCTACATAAAACCACATATCAAACAGTGACTTAACTGTGCTTTAGGACCATAGGTTATCTGTAACTATGTGTTCACCCAGAGTAGAAAAGAAAAATCCAAAGTAAGATGTCTTCATTGTTCAGCTTAATTCTCCTAGACATAACAGACCTCAAATGGACATCAATAAGAGATGTTGATAGATTTCTTATACTCCTAAATTCAGCTCAAGAGAAAAAAAATCCCTTCTTATTTGAAATAATCAGCTCTTTGAGTACAGTAAGACTCCATTTCCCCCAGCTCTCCTCCACCTAGCCATCAATATATTAGATTGGCTTGTAAATGATTAGCTAAAGAAAAGCATAAGGCTTTGCTTGGGCAGACAAAAAGCAGAACAAAATTTTAAGATGCAAATACATTCATGTGAGATTAAAATAAAATTAAGTGCATAGAACAAAAGAAAGATAATCATGCACACAACAAAACACATAAATGGTCTCAATAAAAAGCAAAAACATGGCCAATATATAATCCCCACCAACAAAGATCAGAGTTACTGCTTTTAACTTTGATCGCCACCCACTATAGTTCGAATGCTGTTTTTTTGCTCTCCCCGTTTTCTTCTATAAATGGTAATTTTCCTGACCAGCAAAATCAGGTGATGAAAACAAACCTAGAGCTCAATCCTTTTTAACAAAGCACATCTGTTACAGGCAGAGCCTGATGATAGTAAAAAGGCATGCAGCACTGTCCCTCCTGTTCCTAATGTTGAAGATTATTGGCATGACTGCTGGCAGTGCTGCAGTAAGCTCTATTGAAGTTTTTGTTAAATAAGTGGTTTCTGGCAGGCTGAAGCCAGCTGCAGTTGTTAGACAACATTATACTGTAGCACAGAGTTCATATTCTCAAAGTGCCACAGACCCATTTGAATCATTTTAACACCGTTACATTAATGAGGTTATCAGTAAAGCCTCAATCTTTGCTCACAGTGCTTTTTGTAACACCACCAAATGAACGTTACATAACAAAAATAACATGGTGATACTTGGTGTTTTGGCCAAAGAACTGTTACTTGTGCATAAGTCTGAAGCCAAGTGAGATTTTGAATTAGGGTTAGATTTCTTGTTTTAGAATGTAATAACAACAGCTCTGTTGAAGTGTGAAACCCACTGAAAACGTAGATACACCATTAACGCCATAGACTGAGAGTCATTTAACACCACAGAGAAACTCTTATGGCATGCCCATACACATTATTCTGTGCACTTCAACATGCACACAATCATTTAGTCATGGAAAGAAAAACACTGTCATTGGAAAGTACCTTTCATAGCACTGTTTAGCATGAACAAGTAGATTCAGGAAAAGGTGTGAAGTCGTGTTCATTACACCATGCGACTTCACCACCCTTCAAATAACTTTTATTCTGTAGGTAAACGCAGCTTACAGAGACGGTCGGTTTTTCATGAACAGGGGTTACTGTGGCTGCTGTGTGCTAAAACATCATATAACAGTAATACAATCACTCATTAAGACAGCAAATTGACTCGGTGAAGTGAGTTACATTGTGATATCAATGTAAGGTTTGTGCTGTTAGCTAATGTTTGCCACTACTAGCTACTGATAATAGTAGACAAAGTCACTCTGGAGCAGCAAAACCCCTTAGTGTGCTGAACTGAGCAAGGGTGCATTTATTACTAATATATCTCCACAAGAGCCCATATTATTTTTAACAATCACTGCCTACAGGGTACTGCTTTGCCAAGCAGTTAATGTTTTTAGCCGCTGTTTATTCTAAGACACACCAACACACACAAGTGAATTCAGTTTTCCCAAAGCTATAGCTTTCAGGCCTTAGGTCTGTAAGTTAAACTTTATGGTTATTTAAGATACTTCTCCACAGCAGACAAACACATACTAAATGTAACCTTTCTTTGACACAGATTTGTAGATGATGTAACACCCTGTGAAACAGATCTGTTATTACACATAGACCTCAGCTACTGCTGCCCTTCTTCATGCCACACTTCACAACACGATGCGCACGCTAAAAGCAAAACAAAAGACTCTTTGTGGACCCCATATTTGGCTTGGCATAGCCTCCCCTCTTCTCTTTCAAGCCCTCTCTCTTTCGATTCCCTTTCACTCTGTCATCAGCTTATGTTTGCCTAGTTTGCATCTTCCTCAGTAGCTTACACTTCCTCCCTTCCTCATTTTATCCTCCTTCAGATATCTGCTCTGTGTGTGTGTGTGTGTGTGTGTGTAAATGCACAAAGACACAAATGAATATAACACCTATTATACAGTATAATGGTTAATCAGCATGACAGACATAATTTTTTTTTTACTCGTGTTTCATTATTTTCATTTAGAGGACTATTAATGTTCCCCATTACCTGCATTAACTGATTTCTAATTACTCAGCCTTACCTGCACATAATCCACGCTCCTCCCCAGTGCTTTGAAGGGTGTATACATGACCTCTCTTTTCCCTCCCCACTTCTGCATGATGCACACACACTTGTTGTTCAGCACAAGCCTGGAGACTTGCTGAAGGCTCTCAGCGTAGCTCTCATCCGTCTCCTCTGGCCCTCTACTGTGAAAATTACTCCGCCACACGTACGTGGCTGATTTATCTGCTCCCATGATCTCCTTAAAAATCTCCATCATGTACAAGTCATCGTTTGAATTCCCATCGATCACCATGATCACTTTGATTCCCGGATATGTCAGCCTCTTTACTGACACCAGGCATTTTCTCAGGTAGTTTGGGTCCTCCTGATACGCTGCAATGCACAACGCCAAGGACTTGTTCAGTTTGATTGGTGTCTCTAAGGAGCGCCGCATGTTTCGGTGTTCTAAGAGTGCAAAGAGGCTCTGGATAATGAGGTGGACAACCAGAATGGCACCATACAGGCCGAATGATACATGATTTTGGGCTGTCGTGAAAAATTGGTAGCCCATGATATACGCCGTAGAGATGCCCACCAGGAGAGACACGCCGAACATGGTGGTCCCAAATATCCTCAGGTAAGTGAGGACTCTTTGACACTTCATCTATGGACAAAAGAAAAGGATTACATTTAGTCACATCGGCTGTAAAAGTTTCATGATGAATGAACAGATGGTGAAAAGTTTTCCACCTTTTATGCTCCGTTTTTAATAGAAGTAAGTGAGCTCCTGGAAATATCCTATTATAAGAAATAAACAAATGTGTATGGAAAATGTGGCATTTCTCTTTACATAGATTCAGAGCATCATATCTAGAATAACATCACTTTAATAATAGCGCTAGAAACATTTTCACCATACTTTTCAGTGGCACACAAAACCTTTTATGTTTTGACACAACAAAAACAGGTACAGAGGGCAGTAAAGTTTCTCCTTTTTTTTTACACCCCCCTCTATCTCTCTCCTTACCTCTACCCCTCCCCAAAATCCCCCTAAATGTCAGACAGTTGTGAGTAGCCGATTGTTCCAACTCTCTTTTAGTGTGGGTGGCCGCACATTACAAGATTTCTTGACCTAATTAACCAACAAGTTGGCTGCCTCTGCCAACCATCAAGGTCTAAGCACTCTCTAAATGTTGGAGGAGAAACTATCACAAAAATGATTGTTTTTCTGAAGTATTATGGACACATATTTCAAAGGTCAGAGACCAAATGTGAAGAACTCTGACCTAGAAAGCAAAAATTATTCAGTATTTTTAAGAGAGGACCAATAAGGACCATCCCCATGCTTTTGCGTCTACATCCTCTTGCACAAACTCCTGAAGTTTGTTTCCAGCCCTCATTATGTTGCTACCGCCATCTGTTTGGCAGACCAACGGAGACCCACTCAGCGTGGCTCGGTTTGACTCAATGAGCGGACCACCCTGTGATGTCATCTGTTTATATCTTCATGGGAAGAAGAAGACAAGAGACTTCTAATGCTGCACGTGTGCGTCTTTCTTTTTGCATCTCTGTACAGAGAGCATTACAGGAAAATGATTTCTATCTGATAGATTCAAAGATAAAAATGTCTAGTAAGGATAAAGAAAAGATGGAAGACAGTGTGACCTTTGACATTATGAAGGTCAAAGTATACTGCTTTGGTCTCCAAGTCAGTGGGGCTCCTTCCTGTGGGATAATTTTTCAACACTTTGAGCTAAGATTTAGGTGCATTCAGTGCCATTTGGTACACTGAGTGACCCTTACAAAAAAAGAAAAAAAAAACATTTTGTAATACCATGTATGCGATATATTTACATTTAGTCAAAAAAAAAAAACGGAAAATATATAAATGAGATCAACAATAAAACGATCACAAGAAGTGTACACAAAGCTGAGTGGTGTTTGTGAATTGGCAAGAGTTCTTTGCACCACACCTAAACACACGACAGATGAAGGGAGGGAAAGACTACAAGAAAGTATGGGAAAGTTGCAGGAGAAGCCATGAGAGCTCAAGTGAAGATAAGAAAGTTGGTTAAAATAGCAGAAAAGCGTCTTTGTCTTGAAAGACAAAAAGAAAATGAAAGCAAAAGACACAGTGAGAGAAGACACAAGAAGCAGGGAGAGATGTTATGCTCACAGAGAAGAATACACACAAACACACCCGTTGGCTCAGACACAATGCTTTGTTCATTTGATTGTTGGATGAGAGAGCCACAACCAGTGTAGCAGGCCTCCTCTGGCACGTGGCAAAGCTTTTAACGTCAGGCCATCTTTTACAAGACCCCTGACACACACAGACATACACAGAAATCCACATATAAAAGCTTATTGTACCAATGCAGAGAGAGAGAGCGAGAGACTGTGTGTGTATGCATGTGTGCATTTGTGAGTCTGTAAAAAAACACATTTTAATTTTGACCTCCTTCAGCTTGTGTATGTGCATGTGAGTGAGAATGTGTATAATGCTTCACAACTAGCCTATATAAGGTAGTTGAGAATGAATTCTTGCACCCGCTCTCCATGTATTTCCTTTGTTTGACCTGAACCACTGCTTAGGAGTAAACATAAATATGTTAACAAAACCTAATGTTTGGGGCACTTTTTTAACTTTTTGTTTATGATCTGCACTTTAATGATATATGCTTGCTTCACTTTAATGCTTGTGATGAAAGTAGAAATCCAAACTGTGAAATTAAATCTATAGGCATAAGGTCTAGGCTGTTCCCTCACCGCAGGTCAGCTTACCATCGTCAGATGTTGTCTGTTTTGTGAATTCAGAGATCAGTTCCACAGCAATTCAGCCGTTGCGGCTGGTTACAATGTTCTGGTCTTTGCAGCATCTTATTTTGTGTGTAGTGCAGTGCAAAGGTCAGACTGACAATTAGCTCAGACTGCAGACAGATTAACTGCAGACTAAAACTGAGGCCAAACTGTGGCCCATTCCCTTTGAGATAAAGCTTTTTAATCAGAGCAGTATCTGTGGAAGTGTCATCCACATATGGATGATGTAAATGATGTCACTTTGGGCTAGTGTGTATGCGTATCTTCATGTGTTGCTGCAAAGCATGTATCTGTGCAAGCTGAGGGTGTCATTAACACGTGTTGATGATATCACCCCAGCTTTCTGTTTGTTGTTACATCTTGGCACTTGTGAGGGATAGAACCTCATCATTATGTCCTTTTTGTTGTGTGTGTGTGTGTGTGTGTGTGTGTGTGTGTATGTGTTGCCAACCCCATGGTGACCTTGGGTTGGAAGCTTGAGCAGTCTCACTCTGACGTTATTGACAGTCTCTTGAGTGAAACTCCCACCGTCTCTCTCTCAGAGATAACATTACAGTAATGTTAAGTCTTGAACGGATGCACACTGGTGAGTTAGCAGATAAATGAAGTGATGACTAAATAAATGAATGGATGGATTAGTCTCACCTTACTAAACTGGGTCCTTTGGAAAAAGTGAATCTGTCTTACATAGAGACACATGGAATTATTAGGGCTGACAGTAACAGTGATAGGGAAGGAGTTACAGGCAGGAAGTCATTGTTCTTTTTTGAAAATATGAATTAGGAAAATCAATCTGTTTACTTTAAGTGCCCAAGTACCCATGAGCAAGGCAATGAACCATTCAGCTGCAAGAAGAAGGAGAGATTATGCCTGCACTTTCCTCTGCTTCTGAGTGAAGCAGCATGCTCATGTGCTACAATTTGCTAAATCAAAATTCTGACCTCATTATTGGTGTTAGATGAAAAATCAGGGGATCACTTTATTGCAGTTTATTCTTCCTGAAAATCAGGAAATTTTGTGCACGCAGTGCAAGGTTTCCCTGGAGGAAAGTCAGGGAAATGCCATGTATAAATTTTGAGACTTTTTAAATAATGAGTGAATATGTTGATCTGCTGTTGTTCAAAAAGGGGTGATAGGAGTTCACCAAATGCAGAAGGTACATTGGAACTTCATCCTCTGGGGAACATGAAGGTTTGTAGAAAATGTTAGATATTACCTGACATTGCCACACATAGAGCCAAGCTGCTCGCAGTGGTGCACAAGCAAAAAATCTTGTTATTTATCCTTAATAGTCTGGCACATTAAATATTCATTTTGTCATTTTGTCATTCTTTTTGGGCCACAAACAATTGGCACTGACTTACAATCTCCAGTTAAAAATATGAGTGTTTCTTGCGTATGATGAAATAAGGGACATGTTTTGGCTCTTAAGTACAATGAGTGACTTAGAATAGTCAGGAAAATCACCACATGTTGTGATAAACTGCATGCATGTTACATCAGTCGATCGCTGTCAGATATACAGCATAGGCTGCTTATCTGGGTTAATGTGAATGCCATGTGTACCTGTGTGCAAATATGTCCAGTAACAATAGTGTGAGGGAGGGAGAGAGAGTATGTATGTGTGCTGTCTAGGGAAAGAGATGGTTTGACTAAAGTCCCATGAGAGCAGCTGAATCTTTTTCAGCAGAGTTTCAGCTCAAGGCCTGTGATGGAAACGTAAAATATGACAAGGCTCGCCACACTCTGTGTGTGTGTGTGTGTGTGTGTGTGTGTGTGTCTGTGTCTTTATACACTAAAACTATATGTCTGCAGGAGTTTGCATGCATGTGTGTGTGTGTGTGTGTGTGATTACTGTATGCTCTGCCTGGAGTATAACTCTGAAGTGGAGCCAAAAAAGACAGCTTGCTGGTCTGCGTGAAACTGGGATAACATAACGCTTGCATCTTTATGTTAGTGTGACTCAGCAGTCACTGGCTGGAAGTGTAACATTCACAAATCAGCGGCTCTGGCTGGATGAGTGCTAATAACAAATCAAACTTTATATGTTGTGGGCCAGCCGACACTTGTGGCTGGTATACTTTAGACATGAATCACAGTTAATATTGAAGAAGGGCTCTAATTGAATCATTTTCAGGGTATTATTCATAACAATGTTCAATCAAGTCCAAATAGATACGGGCTAATAAAGATTAATTAATGGTATTTATGGTTTTTGCGAAGAGCCTCTTGATCCACTGAAGAAATATTACACACATTTTATGCCATTTTACTATCGAAAAACCAGACCTGCTGAGGTAATACACACCAAGTGCACTGAGTACTTCCAAGAAAAAAGCACACATGTAAAAATGGAGAGATACACAGCCTGCGTAATGATTTTATGTGTGGACTAGGTTGTCAATGTGTGTGTCAGTCTGTGCATGAACTGGGCAGGGCGAGAAAAGGCCACTGTGCATTGCAAAAGCATTAAATGCGGAGCTGGCTCTCATGACAGTCGTAGCAGTTTGTAGCAAAGGCTCACATCTTCCTGAGAAGATGATGAGGCAGAAGCGAGGGAGCGGCTGGGAAAGACTTAAGAGTTGGCTGCAATCTTAAGATAGACGTACTTGACACATTCAAGGCTGGATTGCTGCTCTATGTCTATTCACGATGTTAATTTAGGGAGAAGGCTCCTTTTTCTTTTCTCTTTATTTCCTCACCTTCTGTGTGCTATTAGAATCAGGTGTGATAAGTCTATAACTGCAAAGCAGCAAAGGTTACAACATCCTGTAGACTGCTCCACATTACTGCAGCTCCAAACATTTCTTCATCATGCATTCAGCATCTCAATCTGTTACCACAACAGCTAGTGTTGTGTTCATGATTTAATACAACACTGAGGTAAATCTGTTCTCTATTCGAAGCCAAACTATGCTGTTTGGTATTTTGCCGTGTCTTCTCCCTTTGATTCATCCATGTAGTAGGAAGAAAAGTGGAGGAGGTGAAGTTGGATGGAAGCTACTCAGAGATGAATGGATGGCACACACTGAAAGGGGGTGGGGTCAGGACACTGAAGGCATGGTGTTGGACTTGGATCAGTTCACTGCCAGCTGAGGCACGGGACTTACATCACTGTGGCAGACTCCAAGAGACCAAAGTGCAGATGTGGTTGGGAATGAAATTCATCCTTCTAAAGCCATTTCTTTGTGTGAAAAAAGTAAATGTAAACTCTTCTTTTACAAATCCGGCTTGTCTCACTGTGACATCCAATGATCCATCACTTCCCTTATCAGACTGCCAACAGACATTTATCAGCAGTGCTCTAAAATAAATGGCTTTCCCTCCACATGATAGAAAATTCTATTTATAGCACTCTTTCAAACCACGGTTAAATGTGGTAAAAGATAACAGAGACTCATAATCACAACCAATTAATAGATAATAATAATTATTAAGGAAGAAAAGGAAGAAAGAATCGGATAACAATTTACATGTGAATTTTTGTCCTTTTGTCACACTCATCTATAAATATCATTAATAAGCTACTCCAGCACAGTTTACTTTATGAAGGGCCTTTGTTACTTTATGGTATGCTGTAACTCCTGGATATATGAATTAGCACTGGCATCAACTCTCCTTCTAATACTCTGTGTGACTCAGCATGAGGCAGTGAGACTCTAACCGAAACCTTCCCTGACATCCAAATTTTCACTTTTACTGGCTGGCTGCAGTGCTGCTTCACTGTTACTATACCAAAGGAACCTGGAAAAAAATTCTGGTATTAATGCAGAGTAAATGAGGTAAGTGGTGGTGTTTGGGAGGGGGCTACACCTCTAAGTTCAGTGGTTGTACCCTGCCAGCCCCATGGCCCTTTAACACTAAAGGACGCTTGCTGAGAGCAATAATGGCACGTGAGACTTCTTGTGAGCCTTAATGAAGGCCAGCCACCGAATGCCTTCCTTTCTTAAGTAGTAAACTGCTCTGTAGGAGTACATCCTGGCACACTGATGAGTGTACAGTGCATTATATGAGTCTCAGACTTCAAAAAAAGTACTTTTAAAAAACTTTTTTGTCATTACCAGTTATACTGACACTGTGACATTCATTGAGCATTTCATGTAAACGAGCTAAAGTTGTATTGCCCTCCTGACTGTACACAGAGCACAGGAACTCCCTGGAGGATTGAGATTAGGAACACCACACTGGTATTAGTTTGAATACATGTTGACACAGACACAAGGTCCAAACATGCCATGAATATACAGAAAGTATGCAGTGTGCATTTATCTGAAGTTTAAATTTTCACACCACAGTAAAATAAAGTAAAAAGTGAAGTTTAAAGCTAGTTTAAAAGCTCATCCATAAGTCACCCTGGATTCCTTGAAAACTTAGATATCACTGATATTTTATACTTCACACTGGTCTGAATGCTCATCTCTTCTTACAGGTATACATGCAGCGTGCATTGTGTGAGCAGTACAATTCATAATGAAAAGATATCCCAGGTCAGTGGGGAGGAGATTCTCCATGTTGGTTGAAAAGTCATACACTGTACATTATGGACAAATGTCAGGAATGCTTAGCCATCGAACTCACAGATGGGCTTTCCTTGAGTGGGTAATGCAGTGGGAACCAACAATGGTATCTGCACACTCAGAGGACACAGTAGGTGGACGGAGAAAGAGAATATGTCAGAGGAGTGTGACAGATGTTCATTTGCATTTGTGTATACGTGTGGTGTGTGTGTAAAGAAGCAACAATGCTCAGAGCAGTTACGTTTTAGTGCCTACGTGACAGCTCACATGAGCTTTAGGTTTTAGTCTAATGTTATCAGGGACTGAATAAACTGCTAAACTTTTCAGTAACGTAAATGCCTACCACCACTGTCCATAGAACACGAGTATCCACAATGACTAAATTATTGTCCAAAACGTAAATGCTATTCAATAAGCTATTCACATGTATGCAAATCTTAGTGCTCCACATTGGGCATCAAATTACGCGCCCCTGCCATAAGCCATGCGGAACCTGTCCCCGTTCAGTCTTCTCATTGGCTCACAAATCTCAAAGAATGAAGCATGGTTTGCAACGTCATTCTCAGGCCAGTAGTTATTCTCAAGCTAGCATCACCGTTACAACAAAGACAATTCATTAATTTGATTGATGAGAAGACAAACGCTTGGCAAACGGCTGGCACAGACGGACAAGGTGGTGATGTTTGGGATTTTTTTTTTTTTTTTTTTGCGCCAGTTATGGCAAATTAAACTTTTGTATTTTGTATAATATTTCAAATACATCAGATAAGGAGTGCTTCTCACTCTAAAACTTTCAAGAGATGCTATCCGCGTTTTCAGGCTCCCAACTTTCAGCATCACTCACTTTGTAGTACAAAAATATTGAACATAGTCGTAATTATAAATCATGAAATTGGCTACTCTCCACATGCATGCACTTTGCAAGAGATTCTGGCGCATCGCCATAAACACACACACACAAATGATTGCGCTTAATTATTTTCTAAACCGCTTTCTGAATGACTCACTGGCTTGTGGTGAAATACTTGAGACTTGTTGGTCTGTCAGCATGCTGCACAATCGCCAGACCAAATGATCACTGGCCACCTACCTTGAAGCAGCTGTTGTCCTCTTGTTTGTCCTGAGAAAGGATGCGTCTAACTTCGGGGACTCTGGTACCGATCCACAGAGACAAAAAGTAGAGACAAAGCTTGAGCAGTAATGACTCTCATGAATCCGCTTAAAATGGTCCTCATAAGCCTAATTGTTTTTTTAAAAAAATAAATCGTGCGCGTCCTTTTACGTGTGCTCAGTTGGATGCTTAAAAAACAACCAGGACTGCTTGTCTTCTCTAACTTTTAACAGTTTGTCTGCAGTCTTTCCATATGGATCACATGCATCTTTGGTGTACAAAAGCAAACATCATATCAGTCAGCTTTGGCATAATTCATATAAAAAAGTATAAATAAAACGTAGACTATAAAAATATGATAAATATTCTTCTCCATCAACTTCTGTTTCATTCATACTTAAAGTTTAAAAAAAAAAGTTAAAGCAAAGCCATCACCTTTGGCAGCTTCAGTCACATTCACAAAAAAAAAAAGTTTCCAGCAAACAACAATAAAATACGAGCCAGAGCTTTTGTATTTTGCTCTCTTAGGGGGCGTTAAGGTAAGTTTTTCTATAGTTTCCCCAAGCATCCAGGTTACACAAAGCACACAGAAGTGGCCAAAAGTCTCTCTGTCGCTGTTTCAGCTATCTAATTCCTTCCAGACGGATGTGTGTGTGTGAGTGTGTGTGTGGAGCCTCCTTTATGGCTCCTGCGGCTCCCAAACCCCTTTTACCGGGCAACAGATTGGCGTGTTGTTTTAATAAGAGGCTGGGGGGGTGTAAGGAGGAGTGACGGAGGAGAGATGGGGGAAGAGAGAGAGGGAGAGAGAGGGAGCGACTCTCTCATCCGAACTCATTCAAACTCCAGAAGCAGCGGGAGAGAGAGAGAGAGACAGAGAGAAAATGTCCCCCATTCATTTTTTTTTTTATTACAACTTGAGGCTACATAGTGTGAAAAATGGAACAGCTCAAAGTTCAGTGCTGAGATTTACATTGATGATGAGGTACCACTAAGATGGGAAAAAAAACAAAACAAAACAAAATAAAATAATAATAAATAATACCAGAAGTAGTTGGACACTAAAAGCTTATTTCAAGCAGAATAAGAATCCACAGGGTCATGTTTATAAGACATACACTTAAGCACGTGTGAGCTGCGCTTTGGATGTTGCAGAATTTCACTCATTTCATTTAATTTGGTTCACTCAAGTGCAGTTCGCACATTTCACCAGCAGGTAGTGCTGTGCAATACAGAACCCGGAGCCAGGGGCCTGAACTGTACAGTAGCTCTTCTCAAATCTAAAGGGATTATCCAACAAAAACCAAGACTCATGTTACTCATATGGCCGTGAGTCAGTCACCACCGTCATGGAGTCTAATACCTGGAAAAGTCAAAAGTTAGGAAACAAAAGGGCTGCATGTCACCATTCTCTAGTCAAAACCCCAAATCTACAGAGATTCCAGTTAAACTGAAGGAATAAACGTTCTTTTATGGGCAACGAATATCTCTCTCTCTTGTAGTCCCACAGGAGCATCTGAAAGTACGCAAGCAGGACTGCCTTAGTTCATGAATTTCTGGTCTATGAATGGTGAAAGCACATTTTTTTAAATGCAAGAATTCTCACTGATTAAGAGCTTTTAATTGTAGACATCACCACAACAAGACAATTTAATCCCTCAAAGCAATGTCAAGTGCCACACCACAGTAACTGTTCCTGTACTGAGGTGAATAGTACCAGAAACAAGTCTTACCCAGTTCCAAGTTGGTATGAGAAATGTTTAAATCCGGCCTGTCCTGTGATTGGATGTCATAGCTGTTCACTTTTAACTAAAACAAACATGTTAAATGGGTATTCCTGTCATTCAGTATTTCAGCTTCATGATGGTGGGGTCTTCATAAAAAAGAGATTTAAAAAATAAACCGAGGCTAAGCTAGTAATTCAAGACAAAACATTATAAGCTTGAATGGACTTGGATATATTGCCACCAAAGATTTCGCTCATAATAATTTAATATTTTGCACCAACACTGAAATGTTTTCCAAAGATTCCTTTTTGTAAACCTCACATTCTGTGAGCATACACAAGTCAAAGTGATGAATACAAATGAGGCCTGTGGTAGGACACC